>PVKZ01007978.1:0-18757 GCA_004027375.1 Macroglossus sobrinus | reverse complement strand
TGAAGCTGTTATTTAAAACACACACACACACACACACACACACACACACACACACACACACACACACACACACACACTGCTTTCTCACGGTTCCAGCCTCAGAGTAAAAGCCGAAGTTCTCACCACAGCCCACGAGGCTGGCCTCGTCGCCCTGCCCTCCTGCGACCCTCCGCCGGGCCCCCTCTGGGCTCCACCTCCCGGGTGGCCCTCAGGCCCGCCGCCTTGCCCTGCCCCAGAACCTTTGCACCTACTGGTCCCTCTTCTTGCCCCAAACGCTTACTCTTTTCCTTCAAGTCCCCACTCAAATGTCATCTTCTCCACGAGGACTCCCTTGTCCTCCGAGGAACAATAGCCACCAGAGCCCAGCGTGAAGACCCCGCCTCTGCAGACAGGCCGCATAGCTGGGCGGCCTCGGGGAGCTTGACAGAACGGTCTGTGCCCAGGCTTCCTTATCTATGCGGTGGGGGCTTCCCAACGGTGCCCACCTCCTGGGGGCATCACGAGGATTAAACGAGTTAATTCTGGCTACATACTCAGCAAGGTGCCGATGGCAGATGGGACCCCCACGCTCTGCAGGCAGGCACCCGCTCTCCACCCCACCCCAGCCCAGGAAGGGTTACCATCAGCCTCAAGGCAACAAGTGAGATGCCCTCTACACAGACTGATTCAAAACTGTCCTAGCTGGTTAGTGGCAGAGCAGGGACTGGAACCAAAGTCGCCTGGCTTCAGAGCGCGGACATAAATCACTACTCTCTTTGCAGAGGAAAAGGAAGAAGCAGAGAAAGGGAAAAGAGGAAGGAAGTGGGAGGAAGAGGGAAGGTGATGGAAAGGACAGGAGCGAAAGCCAGTGAGGACGGGGAAACCACGGCTCGGCCCGGCTGCCACCTCGGTCTCCTTTTCAGTGGGGGAGAAAGATTTTAAAACCAAAAACCAAAAACCAAAACCAAAACAAACCAACAAGAAACAGCAAACCACAAAAACAAATAAACAAGGATTTGAGATGGTGCCAAGAGCTAAGGAGAGAAACAAGGCAAGGCCACAGAGAAGTGGGGGAGGGGCGGAGACCTGAAGGCTGACAGCGGGTGGGAGGACATCTCCGACACAAAAAGCCAGTCGGGGCAAACGTCCTTGCTGCTGTGGCGAGGAGGTGTTTGGTTGGTTCGAGGGGCAGATAAACAGAGAGCACGACGCCCATTTATCCCATTTGTCCCGAAAGCGTTACTGATAGCACCCACCTTTTTCTTAAGCCACAGGAAAGAATTCTGATTTTAGCTACGGAGGCCTTGCAGGGAAAAAAAAAAAAAAAAAACCCTTGCTAATTGCAGAATCTGGAAAATGGGTACATGGGGGTTCATGGTACGATTTTCTCTACTTTGGTACCTGATTCAACTACAGACTGAATGTTTGTATCCCCCCCGCAAAATGTGTATGTGAAATCTTAACACTTAGTGTAACGGTGTTAGGAGGCCAGGCCGTGGGGAGGAGATGAGGTCACAATAGGGGACCCTCGTGAACGAAACCGGGACCCCGGAGAGCCCCCGCCCCTCCCGCCATGGGGGGAGTGACCTGGGTTGGGGGAGCCAGGGAGAGCTGTATTTGGGGTGCAGAACCCACGGCCCAGCAGAGGGATCAGAAGTGAGGGGTGGGGGGCATGAAGTGCAGGATGGGTCATATCATTGTCTGCCCCTAAGAAGGTGGCCCTTGGGAGCCAGGTTGGCAGCTCCCTGGTCCTCCCGTTTCTAGCTGGCTGAGCGGATGGAGGGCAGAGCTGCAGGGGGTGAGCGAGGGAAAATGGAATGGTCCCCCCAAGACTCCTCCTTTGGGAGATTATGGATGCTGTCCATCCTCCTTCTCCCCTCCTCTTATGCGACTCTATTCCCCCTCCCCCAGAATCTGGACGGACATGGTGGCCTGGTGCAGCCCACACAACACCGTGTAGCCTCCAAGGGTGGACCTCCCCGTGGGCATCCATCAGGGGAGAGGCCACTTGGGACCTGGCGAGCATCCTCGCATCCCAGAATTGCCGATTCAACCCACAAAACAGTGGGAAAGACTACACTTGCGTGGTTTGAAGTCACGACATCCGGGGTGCTTTGTTACGCAGCCACAGCTAACGGAAACACTCAAGACTGGGAAGGCAGCCTCCTGTCCACCAGGCTCCCTCGGTCACCCCTCCCCCCGACCTTCGGTCCTCGGGGTGAGAACGGCTCCACAGCCCTTTCTGTCTCCCCTACGCCTTTGTAAACGGCTCCTCGGTTAAAGCCTCTTCAGAAGCTCCTACTTGATACACTGTTCTGCTCAGAACTTCATGATACAGAAACCGAGCCTGGGGTGAAAAAAAAATGATTAGAGAGAGGAGGTGCCTCTGGGTGGGGGGACCAGCTATCTGGGGCAAAAGCCTTGGGTGAGAATTCAGGGTCCATGGGGAGAGGGGCGTTCCCAGAGACCCCCAGTGGGTGCCCGAAACCCCAGAGACAACTGAATTCTACAGACACTCTGCTTTTTCCTGGAACACACACCTACGATCAGTTTCACTTATAAATTAGGCACAGTCAGAGACGAAGGACAATAACGAATAATAGAGCAGAACGGTGTGACAATGTCCTGTCGTAAAGGACTGCGCGGGCTCTCGCTCCCTGTGCTGGACCCGCCCTCCGCCCCGAGGCAGTGTCAGGCCCACTGCTGACGGGGTTTTTGTGAGGGTGACATTAAACATTAAACACGTGTGACCACAGGTACCACGAGCTGCCTCCCCAAAATGCATCCTCTCCCATACCCCCGTTTCTGATGGCAGAGTGTCGACTTTGCTCCAAGCAGCCACAGATGCTCAATAAAAAGGGGGACCCTGTGCCCCCATCACGATCGGCTGGCGGGGAGGACAGGTGGCCACATTCTGGCTGACAAGACACGGGAGTGGAGTGCCGGGGGACTTCTGGGAAAAGGGACACAGAGAAGAGATGCTTCCTGCACCTCTCCCGAGAAATGTCATCCCACCTGTCATCTCACCTGTTGAAGGCGGCCATCTTGCAGAGCCATAAACGCTGGCACAGGGACAAAAGAATCCGGGTCCTCAAGGATGCTTTCGATCACTGAGACTGAGAACGCTGAAGCTGCTCCATCTCAGTCAGGGCTCCCCGCTACGGGGCAACAGTAAATGTCTCCGTTATTCAGCTGCTTGGCGCTTGGTGCTTTCAAGCGCTTTCTGCCCAAAGCATCTGGGGGGAGACGGACGGGAAACCCTCTGGCAAGCAGCCGGCAGCCACACTCAGCAGCCTCCCTGGTGCAGTCATTCGGCGACTATTTACCGAGTCCCTCCTACAGGGCAGGACGGTGGTGGGCACGGGAGATCACGAGAGAGGTCCCTTCTGCGTTCCAGTGGGTGGAAGGCAAGTCTGTGAATGAGCGGACGAGATAATTTCAGCTCACGTTAACCGCTGAGAGAGAAAATAGGAGCGGTTAGTTAGATAGCGAGGGAACGGGGGCGGGGCTTCTCTGGAAAGGTGACATTGGGTCAGAGGACCGAACGGAGAGGAGCCAAGTCTGTGGAGGGCACGGCCAGTGCAAAGGCCCTGAGGTCGACCGAGCTCTGTGTGTTCCGAGAACTGACATGTGGGGGCGTGGGAGGCAAGATGATGGCAGCAAATTCAGAAGACTATCTAAAAATACACAGGTCCACGGCCACGCCACCCTGAACAAGCCCCATCCCGTCTGATCTCGGAAGCGAAGCAGGCTGGGGCCTGGTGAGTCCTTGGATGGGAGACCACCCAGGAAGACCAGGTGCTATAGGCTCAAAAAATAAAAATAATAAGGGGTTGTAAGCTGATACGTTCCTTGCAATCTGTGAGGTCAACCAACGGTTGCCTCGTCTGAAAAAATAAATAAAAATAAAAGTACACAGGAGGCCCAAGCTCTTCTCACTCCCCCCTCTTTTTTTTTTCAACTTTTTCCTTCTTAAGGCTTTTGTCCCCAGACCCGAAGTGTGTGTATGGGCTCCAGCGTGTCGAAACTTGGGCTGAGTCTTCAGGCTTTTCCTCCTAACTCCAAGGGAGCCTCTCGCCGTGTGTGGGCCTGACATTCGCCGCCCTTTTAAAAGAAAAACCAGTCTTTGGTGCTTTGGCCTAAACAAACACCTCGATGTGCAAGTCTCTGTCTGTTTGGCTATTTTTTCCTCCCAGAGCAACATTTTCTGTCCTGCCCGGTACATGGCAGCTCCTGTCATCACCCCCGGCCTCTCCAAAAGCCTCATCCTCTGCCTGGGGACACATCCCTCAGGAGAGGGATCAGAGCGAGCAGACGGCCGCAGCAAAGCCAGGCAGAGGAGCCTTCTCAGACTCAACGCCGGTACGAAGAATCCTTTAGAAAGAGAAGACCTCTGTCCCTTCCAAAAGTCCACTCAGCTGTGGAATGGCAGCAAAGTTGCTAGTTTCTCTTCTGAGAGGAAATCATCCTGGCACCCGGCCCGGGTGTGTGTGCCAGAGGTGGCTGGCACCCAGGGAGAAGCAGATTCTTTGGAAAGCAGCTGATGGCAACGCCACTCCGGACCCAGCCGCCAGCAGCCGAGACCTCTGCCTGGGCAGGGTGGGCGGCCAGTGTCGAGGGGGACCACTGGACACTCGCTCAGAGGGCCACTTGTCTCACTGGGCTTACTGAGCATTTGCTGTGGCCTCAACCAGGCCCCTGGCCAGTGGAGACAAAGGCATTACTTTCACACCAGTGAGTCTATAATGACACCTGAGAAAAATGCTCTGGGGACAAGGAATCGCTTCGGGGAGAATGTTTTACAGAGGTCAGCGAGAGGCCCTTTTTCAAAGCGAACGGGGTTCGCGTTACTTGCTGCTTAAGCCCTCCGCATAAAGCTCAGACCCCTCCCGGAGCCACTCGGCCTTGCCCTGCGGCCCTGGCCCGACCAGCTCCCCTCCCTCGCTGCCTCTCACCCCCTCGGATGCAGCCTTCGATGTGCTCAGCTCGCGCCCACCCCAGGACCTTGGTACGTGCCGCGCTCACTGCTTTAAACCGTCTTTGCAGGTGTTACGGTGAAGGCAGCCCTCGCCTGGCCCACCCTGTCCCATTTTATCTTTGCCATGCCCTGCCGTCGTCCGGCCTGGTCGCCCACTGTGTGCAGGCACCATGAGGGCAAGGTCCTCCCCGTCCTCACAGCAAGGCCCACGAGGGCAGGGGCCACGCCGTGTGTGGAACGAATGACCCCACATCGGGGAGGCAGGAACCGCTTTCCGAAGTGGAGTCTGAACTGATGTTTGGTGGACGAGGAGGGATTGAGCTGTGGACCCCAAGCTCAGCCAACCCTCGAAGTCCAGTCCAGGGGGCGTGAAGCACGCCCGCGCTTGCGCCCCACGCTCGGCGGGGGTCGGGGTCCGGGAGCCGGAATGGGGGGGTGGTGTCGTGTTTAGCTCCCCGTGTGGTGCTCACGTGCACCCAGGGCTGCGGGCCAGTCGCCTGGGGCTGTGCTTCTCGGGGGGTTCTCCCAGCCCCCCCAGGCCTGGGCAGAAACGCGAGCTCTCCCTTCGGTCCCCAAACCTGCCCCATCAGGCACTGCGTGAGACCCAGGGATCTGTGTTTTCACAGCCCCCCGGGGGACAGAGCCCCTGGGCAGCGGGAGGAGGCCAGCGAGGACTCTCCCAGGAGAACAAGTGCTTTGAGCCAGCCCTGGGCTTGGCGAGGACCCGGTGCTGACCGCCAGGGCCTCTGGCTCCTCGCCTTTGAGACACACCCAACGCCACCTCCCTGTTGCTCATCCTTTTTCCTAGAGGCGGCTCATCTGGAGCAGCTTCAGATGTCCCTGGGTCCTGGGCCCTTGAACTTGATCTTGGCTCTAACGTGTCACCTGAACTGGAGTTGGTGCAATTAACCGTAGGGCTCCCTGGGGAGAGACACCTTCTCTGGGGCACCTTCCCTCCACGGTCCCCTCTCCCCGGCCCCACAGGGAAGAAAGAACCGTCACCAGGTGGGAAGGAGCTTATTTCAGCCACCGGTGACTGGTTCTTCCAAGATATTCGACTCCAGCCCCCGAAACGCGATCGCCGGGCCCTCAGTTCGGGCAGGAACGAGACAGCCGTGTCACTTTGCGGTTATGTAACAGCGGAGGGGGGCGGTTTTCTCCTCATTCATCCACTCCTCCCTCCCCCAGGCAAGCACTAAGATGTCTCTGGTTTTGCTATTTCCTGAGCCGTTTCACTCCTCCCGTCTGTAGCGGGCAGAATTGTGTGTCCCCCCGTGAAGAGATGGTCCAGTCCTGCACCCTGGCCCTGGGAATGGGACGTGAATAAGGGGAGGCAGGCTCTTTGCAGGTGGGACCGAGCGAAGGTGAGGTCGCCCTCCAGTAGGGTGGGCCCTGCACCCAGGGAGCCGGGTGTCCCCGTGAGAGGCGAGGACTCAGGCAGACGCACAGGGAAGGAGGTTGTGTGACAACAAAGGCTCCACGCTTGCAACGCCTGCAGCCACCAGGGGCCGGGGGAGGTGGAAACGGACCTCCCCAAAGCTTTCCGAGGCGACCCCTCGATGTCCAACTCCCGGCCTCCGGAGCGGCGAGCAGTAAAGATCTGTTATGAGAAGCCACCCCGTTGGCGGTGCGTTGTCACACAGCCCCGTGAGAGGAAGGCACTGCTCCCGCCGTCCTCATGTCGGCTGGCGGTGCTCACACCTGAGCCCACGTCGCAGCCACCTCGGTGGGGTGGGACGCTGCTGATCCGGGGACCACGCTTTGGGAACGCCTGAAACACCGTCACCTTGCCTGGAGGAGAGTCCCAGCCTACTAAGTGGCCTTTAGCGGTCACCTCCCGCCCCATCCCCTGGCACTCCTAACCCACCTGCCGTCTCTGCGGATTTGCTGTTCATCCAGACGGAGCCCAGTTAACTTTTACGTAGACGCGGGCCACGTGTGGACCAAAGGGTGAGACTGTGACGTGAGCCACAGGTCACGGTTAATGCGGCTCTGTGCTCTGCGAGCAGATGGAAGACGCCGGAACCCGGATCCTGGGGGTGACGTTGCGATGCTGAGTGAACTCTGTCTGGAGCACCCCGAATTCTCACTCCTCCTGACGCAAAACTACAAAGCTCTCTGTTGCTAAAAGTCCCCTTGGACTGGGTTTTCACTCGCTTGTCACCGAGAGCGCCCGAGCCGACACACCTGTGCCACACACACACGCAGCCCTGTGGCCGCTGCTCCGCCCAGCCACAGTGCCATGGCACATGGCGTCCCCTCTGCCCGGACAGGCTGTCCCCTTGTCGCTCCCTTCTGCCCATGCCTGCTCCGTCCTTCCGTCTCCGTTCAGAAGTCACCGGAAAGTCTCGTTCAGGGACCTGATGGAGGCCCCTCCTCCATCACGCTGGGTGGGGCGCACAGAATTTCTGACTTTTGACCCCTGTGTTGGAGGACAGAGGGTCTGCCCGGGGGAGGACGCGGGGGGTGAGGGAGAGCCTGGCGCACGCGCGTGGGCTGTGTGCCTGCCGGACCCAAAGGAGGCACCTGTCTGTTTCATCCTGCAGAGTTTTTCCAGGTCGCTCTCCAAACAGAGCATCACCCTTTATGCCCTGATCACCATAGACGCACGTGGCTCCTCCTGCGTCCTCAGTCCTCATCCTGGCTGTCCTCAAACGCTCCACTCGGGCAGGCCAGAGGGGCGACAACTGCTCAGTGCCCTGCTCTGCCATTCCTTTCAGTCTCAAGGAGGCCAAACATCGGTTCACGGCTTTCTCCGGCGGCTTCCGACCTCCTGGGGCTGTTTCTTCCCCTGGCCCGTGTGTCTCAGCCACTCGCTGTATATGAAGCATGTCAACCCTTCTTCGCCTGGCACAGGAGTGTGGCAGACACAGTTTCCGATTCGGTTTTGCTTTTGGTGTTTTGCAAAAGATGGACTTTGATTTTTCTCGTGGTCAGATCTACTTTTTCTTTGTCTTTCTGGTAGTGTGTCACATTTAGACTGAGAATCTTTATAACTACATTCTCGTCCAGTGTTCTGTAGGTGTTTTTTTTTTAATTAATTTATTTTAATTAGTTTCAAGTATGTAGTACATTACAGGTGTTTTTTATTTTGGAATCTCTGCTCTATTGAGAATTAGTTTGTCTTCAGCTATGGAATAAGAAAGGAATCCAGTTATCCCGACCCAAAGTGTTTCTAATCCTTCCCCCATGGAATGAAAAGACCATTTCACATACTGGTGTCTCTAGACACTTTGGTCTTTTTCTGGATTTTTCTCTCTTAGGACACAGCTCAGTCTGCCCATTCCTGGTCCAACACCAATTATGACTAATACCCCACCTTTATAATTAATTACGATATTTGGAAAAGCTAGTCCTCCTTCATTATTCATTTTCAGACCTTCTCTGGAAATATTCTGTATTCATTTTTTTAATATCCTTCAGCACCGTTCTCTCGAGTTCTCCCAAACTTCCCGCTGGTTATTTCCTTGGGACTTCACTGATTTCTGGCTAACCGTAGGGAACTCTGACATCTTTCCAAACTAATTCTTTGTAAAAACAAAGATGGCCTCGCCTCTCCTCTATTTATATTTCACAGTAGGATTTTAACATTTTTACATTACTGTTCTCCACATTTCTTGGGACGTTTGCTGCTAAATAACGTATCATTACTCTGGCTCTTGTAAATTGGGTTTTTTCTTCCATTACATATAATGTTGTATATTTCTGGCCAGGTCCGAAGGTTGATTCAGTAGATTTGGGTGAAGACTCCAAGAACTCTGCATTATTATTATTATTATTATTATTATTAATTTATTTATTTATTTTAAATTCTTTAACGTCACCACATATGTGACCCCCTTCCCCCCATCTGAAGTCTGCACTATTCTCCACGATCCGGCTCATCATGTGAAGTCTGAGAACCAGTTACCACGGCCTGGAAGGCACTAGAATACAATGGTGAATGAGAAGGCACAGTTCCTGTTCTCACAAATTCCTGCGTCAGTAAAAACCACTTCTCAAAAATGCACAAGTTCAAGTTATATAAACAACGCGAAAGGCCCCCGGATTAGGGCATAAGTTAAGCTTCCATAACAAAGAAACCCCAACATACAGAGGCTCCAACAGATTAGAAATGCATGTCTATTACCTTTTAAGGGAAAATAGGGTCTTTAAATTTGTTATTCTCCTGCACTTACCAGTGCAGAGGTGGCTAATGGTCCAGCACGGATGGGAGACTTTGCTTCTCACAGTTGTCCAGGGACCCAGCCTCCTGCTGTCCCGATACTGTCACTCCCGGGGTCAGAGCTGGCTCACCAGCACCCTGTCCGCAGGCCAGCTTGAAGGGCGCCAGAAAGAGAGAGTAGGGGACAACCAGCTTCCTTTTTAACAACGTGGCCTGCAAGCGGCCTCCTCACCCCGTCTCCATCCTACAGACTGGCCCCTGGCCTGGGGGCACGGCCACCTGGCGTCACTGGAGGCTGGAGACACGGTCTCCAGCTGACGAAATCCTGGGGGCTCTGAATGAAAGGGGAGAGGGATTCTATGGCAATTGGGAAACACCTAAAAACCTCCCCACTCTGTCCCACCATAAGCCTCACCTTCATCGATAGCTGACATCCCGTGGACGCGAATTTCAGGCTGCAGAAGAACCGCGGGACACGACAGCACTTTCACTTTCTCGCTGGTGTCATCTTTCCTGGTCTTTGGAATTTCTGAAAAATATGGAACCAAACATCAAGTTCTGCCCAGCACAGAACTGACGAGAAGAACTGAGTTTTTATTTAAAGAGAACCAAAACACGAACTCCTATATTCCTGCAAACGCTTCTTCCTTTAAGAAATCACCTTTCACGCCAGACCCAACCTCCGTGAACCCGAGTTGCTGTTTCGTGAGTTTCAGTCGTGCAAGATGCAAACGTTCTGGAGAGCTGTTACGGAACAGCGTGCACACACTCAACACTCCTGCACGCTTAAACAGCGGTGGGGACAGGACATCGGATGCAATGTGATGTTCACCTCATTAAACAAACAAACACACACACACACACAAACAAACTGGAAGGTGAAGTGAATCCTCGTCCCCTTTCACGTGGCAGGCTCTCTCCTGCTTTGCGGCCCCCCCAGGGTCCCGGCTGGCTCGCTAGCCCTGTGCCAACAATCCAGACTAAGGAAACGTGGGAAAGAGAGCGTGGAGGACAGCCAGCTTCCTTTCTTATAACGCGATCTTGAAGTTGCATCTTGTAGCTGCACTTGCTCCTAATGGCTGGAATGAAATGTCCAGGACGAGGACGTCCACGGAAGCGCTGCAGTGTCCACCCGGTCCCCACGGCTTGCTCGCGCTTGGAGCACAGCCACCATGCTAGGAGGGGACCCAGAGCACTCGAAGGTGCCCTGTGTCATGCTCCGGCCACGGCTGCCACTGAGGTCCCCGCCAAAACCAGTATCCACTGCCAGATGTGCGAGTGGCCTGCCCCCCAGTCATCTCTGACCCCAGGCCCACGAGTGAGTCAAGAAGAACCGCCTAGCTGAGCCCAGTCACCCCCAGAACCGAAGCCGGCAATCACAGCGGGTTGTTCTCACCGCTGAGGCTGTCATGGTCTTAAATTGCATCTATGTACTAGGTACGCTTTTAATTTTAAAAAGATAAGCGAGGTCTTATTGCTGCTTTGAAAGTCTAAAGATTTGCATAATAGCTAAAAAACAATTCTAGATCATAGTTTTTTGCCCATGTTATCTACTTTCAGAATTCTTTCCTGATTGCGGAACATTTTAAATATTCATGAAAGGGCAGAGAACAATATAATGAACACGATGGACCTAGGGTTCAGCTCCAACAAACCTTAATAGAATGACATATTTGCTTCTGTTCATTTATTATTATTATTATTTATGCCTACAGCATCTGGTCTTCCTAGGTGGTCTCCCATCCGGGTACTAACCAGGCCCGACCCTGCTTAGCTTCTGAGATCAGACGGGATCGGGCTTGTTCAGGGTGGCATGGCTGTAGACCATGGACCGTGGCTCCACTGGGGCACAACCCAGAACCTTCTGCAGACATGCTCACCCATACACTATGCAACCACGTCCCATCATTTTTAAAAGGAAGAGGATGCTGTTGGTCACGCCCTTCTGTGCCGGCTCAGCAACCTCACTGCGCCCCCTTGTGGCTGGCGAAGTTTTGGGGAAACCTTGCAGAGAACCGGGGTGCCAAGACACTTCCATGTGCAGCTGGCAGATCAGACAGCTTCGGAGTCACGGACTCGCCACTTGGACTGTGTAATGTTTAATTAACCCCTTCCACCACCTCCCACGCACTGTCCCCTGAGAGTAGACAAAGCTGGACACTGGGGTGACCACTGATGGCTCATCTTCTGGGAAACACTCAAAAAAATCTTCCCCAGTGGGAGACTCTCTATTTTCTGTTTTCTACCTATTTCTTAAACACTTTTCCATGTCTTGCCCCCATGCACGTAATTATTATTATTATTATTATTTTACCATTGTAATCATTTTTCAAGTGTGCAGCTCAGCGGCGTTAAGTATACTCGCATGGTTGCACAAGCATCACCATCATCCGTGTCCAGAACATTCTTGTCTTCCCAAACTGAAACTCTGTCCCCATTATAGACCAACTCCCCCAAGTCCCCTCCCGCAAACCCTGGCTCCCATCGTCCAACTCTCTGTCTCCATGATTGTGACTACTCTGCAAAGCCCTGAAAGTGAGATCATACAATATGTGTCCTTCTGTGACTGGTGTATTCCAAGAGCAAATCGGTCACCAGTCACTGAGGACACAGGTCAGGTAAATGGACGAGCTGACCTGATAACTAAGGGTCCCGTGAGAGGCATCATACTTTTTTTCAAAAAACATCACAGCCAGGCATTCTTACAGTTCATTATAGCTTTGGGCATTCCATATCCGATTTTGCCTTTCCCTCTGCATCCGCCATAACTAATAATTAGCAGCACACAGATCATCGCAAATGATGTACAAGGCAATCAATATCAACGTTAGACACCCTCTGGAGGACAAAGCCCCCCACCCGGTGAGATACAAAAAACTTCTAGAAACCTTTTTCACATTGGAAGTGATTTTGTCCAACGAAATCATGAATGAGGTCCTTCTCGCCTTAGCAGAAACTTGAAATATGTTTAAATTAAAATTATGATGAGATACTATTATTCACCTAGCAGGCAAATCCTGTCTAAATTTAAAATGTGTATGCCCTTTGACCCAGTAGAGTGAAGGAGTTTATCTTTTAGATCCACATGCCCACCTGGGAAAAAGATTCACAGGTAAGAAGAGTCTTCATGGCACTGATTATAGCGGGAAAATACCAGAAGCAACCTGAACAGCCAGCAGGCAGGGACTGCTCAACCAAAGTGTGGCCCACCCACGCCAGCATCGTCCAACAGAACCTTCCACAAGGACCAAAATGGTCCACGTTTGCACTGTCCTTTGCGTGCGTTAGCCCCAGTTGAATCTTTGTACCGAGCATTTGAAATGTGACTGGTGCAGCTGAGAAACGAATTTCATTCCGTTCTAACTAAAGAGCCACGTGTAATTCGTGGCTGATTGATAGGCCGCCGTGTTAGTGCAAATGCACATAATGAGATATTGGGCAGTTGGAAACAAGAATGGGACAGATTTATATGGGTACCAATATAAAAAAAGGAAGTATTCTTGAACGAATATCTTTAACTGAAAAAAAGCCAGGTAGAAAGAGTATGTATGGTATGCTTTCAGTTCACGCAAGAAAAAAAGAACACGTAAAGTCTCCCCAACACACAGAACGTCTAGAAGGAAACACAAGAGACGGGTCACCGTGGGGACAGGGGACAGATATGTTTGTGTCCCCCACCACAATGCATAGGGGAATCTTAAGTTAATGAGGCTTCTGGGAGGTGATGAGGCCGTAAGGGTGGAGCCCTCGGGATTATACACGAGACCCCACAGAGGTCCCTTGTCCCTGCCAGCACGTGAGGACACACAGGAAAGATGGCCATTTTTGACCCAGGAAGTAGGCCCCGCTGAACGCCCGCCTGCAGGCGCCTGGATGCTGGCCTTCCAGCCTCCGGGACTGCGACAAAGAAACGTCCGTTGTTGAAGCCACACGTTTGTGGTCCTTTGTCATAGCAGCCCTGACAGACTGCAGAGTGCCACGGACAGGGAGGAGAGCAAAACGTTCTTTTTACTCTATTCCATGTTTAGTTTTTCACAGGCACACGCATCACCTTCTAAAAATAACTGTTTTTGTTCTAACAAGAAGGATACACCTTAGTCTGCTCAGCAACACAGTGATGAGCCTTGGAAATAATGTGTTGGTGTAGTTTATTAGTATTCTCGGGGGGCGGGCACTAACAATACACACACACACACACAGCCAGCCAGTCAGAACATTCCAGATACTGGTGAGTGCTAGGAAGGATCTGAGTGGATCACGGAATGAGACGGTGACTAGCTGGGGCCCAGTGGACCAGTTTCAAATGGTGGTCAGGGAAGGGAGGTTGGAGCTGAGACCTGGAGGAGAAAGGACCCTGGATGGGCAGACCGAGAGGGGGCATTCCAGGCAGAGGGAAGTGCAAAGGCCCTGAGGCCGGTGGGAGCGGGAGGCTGAGGGAAACGCAGAGATGAGCCTGGCTGCCCTGGCACAAGGGCTGGGATTGTGCTCTCAGCAGGAAGGTGGTCTCTGTTTTGAGCAAACACTTCAGTGAAGGTTTCAACCCAAAGGAAAAGCCAAACTTTTATACTGGAATGAAGTTCAAAGAACGAGAAGCTAAAATTCCTGCGAACCGCAGTCAATTCTGTCTTCACTGTGGGTGGAATTGCATCTCTGGAGATCAGAGGTGTCATCGGGTGTGAGGCAAATCTTTTTTTTCCCCCTTACACGCAGCCCTAGAAAAAGTGAGGTTTGCTGGATTTAGGAGACACGGCCAAAGATACCTCTGCAGAGCCAAAGAAGGATGCCAGGTGAAGGCTCACGAGAAAGGTGGGCCCTCAGAGTGCCCCCAGCGGGCGGAAGCCTTAAAGTCGGCAGCGTACAATTGCGACTTCCTCTCCATTTGACAATTTATTTCCTCTTACGACCCACACATCTGACTAAAGGAGACGTTTTGTAGCCTATAGTTGGCTGTCCTAAGGGAACAGCTGAGGTCCTGAGGCAGCGCAGATTAAGACAGGATGGCACAAGGTGGCTGGCACTATCTCCCGGGACAGTGGCCTGGCTGAGTGACAAGCAACCGTTCATTAGCACAGATCTGTGGAAAGCATAAGACACTGTATAGAACACCCTACTGTCACATGGACTTTACAGGAAATGCAGGCCCCCACCCACCCCCGACCTCTCCTGCCTCCTCCCACAACGGAACCAGTCACTCCCTGTCACTCCCCTGCCACCATCCAGCCCGCTGGGCTTCTCCTGCCACTCCCTAGATTATGGGTTTTCGACACATTTTAAGACTCATAAATATGTCCTGTTTCAGTATAATCATCTCTGAGGAAGAGATACGTGTGTCCTAATCATTGTTTCCTGTCAAAACTTGTTATGATAAATACATTTTTAAAAAATACATACATGCAAAAAAAAAACACCTGTGTTTTAACCACAAGAGCAGAAAAAGGTAATAATAAAAACAAAAAAAATTTTTAAATGGATTCTGCAGTTTCAACAATAAAATGAATGAACACATAACCCAATTCTGGCCGGTGACAGTGATCTGGCTGAGGGGCCTTCCGGGAAAGATTTTCTTGCTCCTGGTAAGAGTCACAGGAAAGAGATGGTACCTTTTCTTCCTCTGGACACTGTAGGTCTGGCTGTGACGGCCGCAATGCTCAGCCATCTTGCTGACAACCTGGGGGGAAGAGGTCGCACAGCGGAGTGTCCTGGGACAGGGACAACACGCTTCCCACGGGGTAGGCCAGTGGAGCGAGTTTTCTGTTTTGGAAGCATCCTGTAATAGCAGGGACTTGATAAAGCTTTGATTGAATGGATAGCTACATTTGCTAAAAATAAGATCACAAATGGTAACTGATACAACTTATTATTTTTATGTTATATTCTTTGGTGCCTGTTTGGTTATAAAACTATTTCACCCGTTTAGGATGGCGACACTTTAAAACAGGGGTTCCCAACCCTGGCTGCCCTTTAGATTCACTAGGAGTTTCGACACTGCTGCCTCCCAACCAGACAGTTAGAATCTGCGGACAGCCCTCCGCCCCCACATCCCCACCTGCCTGCTGCGCCCCAGCCACGTCGTATCCTTTCTCTTCCTCCAGTACCCCAAAGTCTTTGCCAGCCTCAGAGCTCCTGCACCATTTCCTGCTGCTTCACCTTTGCAAAGCGGCCTCCTCCGCTCACTTTTCAGGTGTCACTTCGTCTTCTCCCAGAAAGCCTCTCCTGACCATCTGACCACAAGGAGGACCCCAGCCCTCTCCCATTCACTCTGATCCTCTCTACTGCCTTACGCAGTGACTGTCTACTGTCAAGTAAAGGAACAGAGCTGTCCCGTTTGAATAAAGAGCTTCCCTACCAAATAGAACGAGCTATGAGATTCCAAGGAAGACAGAGAATTTCCAGCTGGGAGAGTCGAGGAAGGCTTTGTGGAATCTTTGAGTTAGGGGTAGGATTTGGTTTGTTGAGGTGGGAATGGTGGTATTTTAGAAAAAGCAGCAGCTGGAGGGGAGGAAGGAAGTGCAAAATGGCAGGGGCCTCTGGGAAGCGTGGAGAGCATTCGGAGGGATTAGCTACAGTAAGAAATGGATAATAGCGACATTAGCTGTTATGGAGTAATTCCAGCTGGAAAGGTGGCTGCAGGATTGGGGGGAAAAAGGAGTAAGGGCATTTGACAGGGTGGGGAATGTGGGGGGACAGTAAATGAACTTTTACTGGTAAGTAAACAAGCCTTTATAAGGAGTAAGGTAAAAACATAGATTAATTACCTGGTCAGTCGTGGCCGCTTGGGGGCACTGCAGGCTTCGTGACAAAGTCTGTCCCAGTTGCTCCCTGGTCTGGCAGAAAAGAACGCTGCTGACAAAAGTGACATTTTCATTAAAAGGCGCTTTGCCCACCTATAAACAATACACCTCAATTAAAGCCATGTTTGTAGTAACTATGGCTTGTTGTACTTTGAAACCATAAAGAGAAACACAACTTTACAAGCCACGCATTTCTCTTCTGGTTTATTCAAGGGTCACACAACTGCATCTCCGGAAGTGAATCCTTACGTAGTGTTCATCAAATATGAAACCAAACTTTGGGGCGCTCTACAATTTTAACTACCGTTCAGTGAAACTGACCAAGTCTAGCATCTGTTATTTGACTAGACCTGGGATCCCTTAATGGCAGACACAAACCTCTCTCATTCGTCACTGTCACTACAGTTCCTAACGTGCTTGTATTTGTTGAATGGAGGGTCCCCTAAATGTTTATTAGGCCTGTGCCGCCCTGGTGGTTTTATTCTTGAGAAAATGACCTAAAAGGTTTTTTTCCCCGCATTATGTGAAGTGAAAGGATGTTACAATTATAAAAACTAAGGAAGTTATAAAGTGGAAAAGCAAAATGCAGAACTGAAAACCAGTATGCTACCTTTTGTGTGAGGGGGAATTAATTAGTAGTAATTGCCTATGTGTAGAAAAACTGCAAGTACTTACTGGGGCCTGGAGAGCTGGGTGGATGGGACAGGACGGAAGTATTTTTGTTATAGTTTTAAACTTTTTACACATCTAAAAGACATCAAAGTTATTATCTACTCAAAGAATTAGAAAATATGGGACGTTTCAAAAATAAGTTATGACTGCTTACTTTTCATTATGCCTAAGAACCTTATTAAAAAGAAATCTTGTATTTGTTATCTTTTCAAAATAAAGATATTTGTATAAGGGTAGACCTCGCAGTGGCACCATTAACAGCAAAAACTTGGAAACAAATGTTGGCAACAAGTTAAATCATAGACCATTAACACAACGGGGTACTAGCAAGAGTATTAAAAAGAATGGGGTAGATGAAACTCGCTGGCAAATAACAATGTCCCGAATTACCTAAATAGCTGAGAAACATTGTTGATAATGGTCCTATTTGTGTATGCAGATTTGTGTGCATACATATGTATATAAAAATATGGTGTCTATATTACATATGGGAAGAGTCCAAAATACAAAACTCTAAAAATAATCACTTGGAAGTAAAAATGGGTACTTTATTAGGCATTTAGGTGCATTATTTTTGTCACACACACGTATACACTATAGAGGAGGAAACATACCTCACGTTTTTTCCTGAAAACAAGCTTTTAGGGAACTTTCACTTTCCATTGTTTTTGTGCTTGTATTCCCTTTTTAAAATTTATCATGTACACCTGTGATTATCAATTCCTTTCACTAAACTTGACAGGAAGTGTTTTAGTTCAAGGAGCCAAGTGCTCCAGTGAGCTCTGTAGAGCATCCCCATACCTGCAAGTTTTATTAGACTAACACTCTAATGCTCCAAAGCCGGGCTCTTTCCAGCTCTGCACAATGCAGGGTCTCCGTGTCTTAAGGGACATCAGGCTAACACTACCCAATCCCCCACATGTTAAAGTGTCATTGGCTACTGAACCTCTTGTATTTAAAGACTGACTCAAAAGCACCCATTAGCACTGACTTAGGAACGTCACAATACCTGTCCTGCAGTGCTGGTATGCTATGACCAATTTTAATGGGCACCAAAATTAGACTCCCAGCTGTGACTGGAAATGGCTACAGGTGCTGGTGTCCCTGGGCTTCTTGCAACATTGTTTCATGACCTGTATGTTGACTGAGTCATGGAAATTCAGTGAACTACAGATTACATGCTCTTAAAATAGCAACAAGTGAAAAATACTATTTCTGGACTTCTAAAAGTGGCATTTTCTAGTTGGGATCTTCTTAATCTAGGACTTGAACCTGCTGACTTTAGCTATTTTATAATGGATAATGACATCTACCTGTTACACAGGGATACCCTAGAAAGGAGTGGAAGAGGTGGTACCCTTTGCAGAGAACCTTTCATGGGCCTGATTTTTGGGATTACTATCCTTTATATTAAACCAGCCTCCCCCGAACATCCATTGGTTCTAGTTATGACATAAAGAATTCCATACCACATGACAACTGGTTAAATGACATTATAAACTTCTATAAATGACCCAAGGAAGGGCCAGTTGCTTCACCTACCTAATTGTTATATACAAAACTTTTCATATTTAATACAAATTATCTGCCACATTTTTAAAAATCTGGTCAAAAAACCTAGTCTTTTTTTTGTGCAATTGTAAATTTTAATAGCTCATGTATTAAAGCTGATTCTTCTATAGGTTTTCTTCTACTCCTCCCACCTTTTTAGAAGTTTCGCCTTCTTACTGGTATTCCGCAGAAATTTTTCCTTTTCTCAAGTACCTCACACCACACCCAAACTCAGCACTTTTAATTCAGGGGTTTACAAGTCAATCTACATTTACGTGTACACATGGAAAATTCTAACTGCAGCCTCCAACTTAGTTTTTCTTCCCTGCCCACTACAATTCTATATTAGCAGCCACCCTATACTGACACTTACCTCCTGGTCACCAAGATGCCATTTTCTAGATTGGAAACCTCAATCCCTCATACCATCCACCCCAAAAAACCTTAACTCTAGTTTAAAAAGAAAATACACTACTTGGGAATGCAACAACTTTATTGAAAGAAAAGTGCAATTAAACTTGTTGAAAGCTTAAGAGGAGGAACTTAGACACCTCCCCTCAAGCGAAGGACCAGGTGCAGGGTGGACTCCTTCTGGATGTTGTAGTCGGACAGGGTGCGCCC
>PVKZ01007977.1:0-18931 GCA_004027375.1 Macroglossus sobrinus | reverse complement strand
TCCTCTTTACCCTGAAGAGGAATCTCTGCCCAGACCTCGTGAAGTGGCCCATACCACAAATCCAACCGAACTAGGATTGATCACTCCACACAGAATGCCACTCACCACTTTACATCTACTTAGAAAAAAGAGCCTCTCTAGTGCACCCACATTGTGTTCTGGATATATATGGGCTTCTCTCCTTTATCAAATAGAAATAGTCGTGTAAATGGAAGAGGAATTCATACCCCACACCCACTGGGCTATAGAAGCCCCATCCATCACTCACGGATACAGCCCCCAACATGCACACCCAACATGACAGCCTCAGCCTGAGCTGAAATACAGTGGGGAGATGACCCAAGTGTTAGGGAGCAAGTGGGTGCTCACACGTGATGTGCTCAGGGTCTAATGAGGAGCTCCTGAGGGTACGACTACGTGTCCCAGGCCTTTTCCCAAGGTTCACATCAGAGGACGAACACACAACTCTTTCCCATATAAAATAGGGACGGGCAATGACAAGGTGGTGCTATGAAGAACACATAAGACCACTCCACAAATGTTGAGTTTATATATTTTATCACCTTCTCTGCATTATGATGTCTTAACAACTTTACAAATATTTTAGAATAGGGAGAGTCCCTTCACAACATAATCAGTTCTTAGATATAGCACAGGTCCTAGTCTGGCCCACACCTTTCACATGCACACTAAGCCCCCAGGGCACCCGCCTATGTCTGCACGCACACCCTGGGACATGACACTCCTCTGCCTTCGTCATACCAGGCCCAGCTGCCAGGCAACTAGAGAAACACGTCCAGCTGTGAGCCAACCAAAATTATTCACATGAGTCAGGCACAGCTCCTCATTACCTCCACCTCATTACCAGGAAACCCCAATCTATCACAGGTCCAAAGCCCCTTCTCCCTCCTGTACATGGTTCCTGACACTCTGGTGTCTTCCATTCGGCCCCTGGTAGCATCAGGTCTCCAGTGTCTAGGACACTGAGTGTAATAAACGTAGTTTTGCTCTAATTCCTTCCTGCAATAACGAGGGTCGCATGGCACTTGTTGAGTGAATGACACAGATCGATAGACCAGAATATGTGTGACCGTGGATCAGCCAAGGGTTTCTTAGACATGACGCACACAGCTTGGACCTTAAGGGAAAAGTAGGCGAGTACAAGTACATGGTATTTGCAATGTTATTTCAAAAATTACTTAAATCTCCAAATAAAATAGTATAATGAAAATATATGTCATAAAACAGATTACATAGAATATGTAAAGACTTTAGTATTTAACAGAAAAATGAGAAAGAAGCTATTTATAAAGAGTCCAGCATCAGATGTCTTCAAGCCTGATGGCAGGCAGAGGCAGCTACTTGGACAGAAGACAACTCACATGTACTCAAATGAAGGAGGGAATTGAAAAAGACTGTTTATTATTTTGGACATAATTTATAACAACGTTGAAAAAAGTATTATTTTCTTGAATTATGTTTATAAATAGTTTGTCTGTGAATATATTTAATAGTTTTGAAGAAAATTGACTGACCATCATGCTAATCCCTTTCATAATTATGAGAAACACTGATAAGTGTAAAGATGGTGACCTACTCAAGAGTCCAGCGTTTATTCGTATACTGTAAAAAGCAGGGCTTTCCTTAGACCTGTTTCAATGTACCTTCGAGATCGGTCGCTCTGCCATCTCACACTCAGACACTGTACGAATTAAAGGGAAGAGACCCAGCTGGACCCCAGAGACACCAGGGAGCCTGACCCGGTCCCTCCCCACTTATGAGGAGCAGGCTGCCCACATGCAAATTCCTCCGCCAGCCCCAGGGTAAAGCTTGTCTGGGCTGTGGACGCTCACGGCTCTCTCCTCACACAGGGCTCTGGTGTCTGGGGAAGCAGCTCTGTGGTCGAGGGGAAGATGAGACTGTGGGGTCTTCTGCAGTGCCTGGTGACAGCCCCCCAAGGTGAGTGTCTCTGATGTGAGACAGCGGTCTGTGGGATGGCTGTGACAGCACGTGACTGACAGGACTGATGCTCCTTGTCCCAGGTGCAGCTGCAGGAGTCGGGCCCAGGACTGGTGAAGCCCTCGCAGACCCTCTCACTTACCTGCACCGTCTCTGGGTTCTCTTTAAGTAGCAATGGTGTGCACTGGACCCGTCAGGCTCCAGGAAAGGGGCTGGAGTGGGTCGGTCTTATAGGGAGTGGTGGAAGCACATACTACAACCCAACTCTTAAGTCCCGACTCAGCATCACCAGGGACACCTCCAAGAGCCAGGTTTACTTCAAACTGAACTCCGTGAGCAGCGAGGACACGGCCATGTATTACTGTGCAAGAGACACAGTGAGGGGACCTCAGTGTGAGCCCAGACTCAAACCTCCAGTGAGACAGAAGAGGAAGCTGCAGGGGCCGATCAGATCACCAGGGGGCGCTCAGGTCACACACAGCGCAACACACACAGACCAGCCCAGCAGCAGGTGCAGAGAGAGCTGGGAAGGGGCATCCTGCTGGGAGCAGGGACTTCCTCTCAAAGGTCTCAGCTGCCCACGGGGACCACACTTGTTTCTTCTTGTGGCTCTACTTGAAAACAGTCTCACTAGACACAACACATGAAGATGTGAACAGTCTTTCGCAGATGACATACGACAAGTGATGGGAAAATTTTCTTCACCACCTTCTGGGTGTCCTGCTTCGTTTCCTCAGAGATGACCTGAGGGCTTCGTCATCCCTGAGGCTGGGAAATGTTCCCTACAGTGAGAGTCACAGCACATTCCAGGCTCCTGTGTGCTGAGCTCAGGCTCTGCCCCCACAGGCACATGCTGTCCCCACATGATCCCTCCCTTCAGACAGGGCACATGGCCACATAGATTAGAGCAGCCCCCATAATTTCACCCAATGTCATTTCTGTCCTGCCTACAACATAGTACCCTCTAGTTCTTCACTTACTTGCGTAGATTTGGAAACCCTCTCAACATGACCAGGTGTCATCTATTGTCCTAAGTTCACTAAGTCTGTCCTGATCCTGAGCTCCATGGGGCTGGAGCCCAGCTCAATCTCCCAGCCTCCACCCCGGCCAGTCACAGAGGAGGGATTATGTACATACATATTACTATGAACAGTCACATGTCACCACTCCATCTCCTATTGTCCCTCTAACTCGTCTCTCCGTTTGTGGACACCCAGGCAGGTAATATCAGGGGGTCTAAAGTGACGTGCTCGCCCTACATGTCATGCACACTTATGATTCAAGGTCACACAGACACTATTGAAGGACAGGTCTGTGTCAGGTGTGCGTACAGCTGCTGCTGACCCATGGGCACCGCTAAGAACTCAGAAACCTGATGAAGGATAATATCTTGATGGACCAATGTACACAGAGCACCAGGCTAAACACCTCATTGAGGCCATGGTGAGTCAGGGGTCAGGGAACATGTTGGATTTGCCGGTCACTTCTCACGTCCTCTTTTTACACGCAGCTCAAGTCTTTGTGGGGCGGGACCAGCACACCATGACATCCCTTAGCCTTTTGAGCCACCTTCAGGCCCAATTCTAAATCAGTCATTGAGAATGCAGACTCTATCTTATGAATTTTTGAAAAATCCAATTCGGTCCATAGTATTCCAACTGCGGAACTCCAAAATTCATGTGTTTCTCTCAGGAAAAATATACAACTCTAACCCAAAGGCCCCCAAAATCTTGTTCATTAAGGCACCAACTCTAAAGTCTAACCTCCAAACTCTCATCTAAATATTATCTCATCAGTGATTGGTGGAACTGGTGAGTGGTTCACCCTGAGGTGAATGTCTGCTCCAGCTATGAACCTTTGACCCAGACAGTTACGCGCTCCCAAAATATGATGGTGGAGAAGGAACAGGTAAGAGAATCCTATTCTGAAAGGAACAGAGAGAAAAAGGGGAAGGAGTAACGGGCCCAAAGCTGGTCCAAACCCAGCACCTTCACCAGGTCATTCACCCTTTTCCTCAACCTGGTTCATCCTCACAGCGATGCAGGTTACCGACCTGCTCTGAACAAGCCAAGAAATCTGAACCCTCATTCATTCTCATCACCTTCTCATCCCCTTTCTTTCAAAATGACAGTGTTTCTGCAGGAATAATCACATCTCCTCCCAGGGCTGATACCGAGATGGCTGCAGTACCCGCTCACCATGCATTTGATGTTTTTAGCAATCATTCTTCTTCACTTCTTTCCTGCCTCATCACAGGACGTTCCACACTTCTGGCCGCATGGATGGGCTGGGCATCTTTCCCGTCTCCAAGGTCTGATTGTCGCTTGATTTACGCTTCCATCTTGGATCATTCTCTCCTCTCACATTTTCCTGAAAGCCACAGGAGGAACCAACCACGCCTGCCCTTTGCTTAGAAACCTGCACAGCTAATTTCCCACTTTCACTGTTGACAGCTCTACCTTCCGCATCACCATCCATGAAACCAGGCCAGCCACACTCTCTGATACTTGGTGACAACATCGCCTTTTTTACAGATCCACTGAGGTGTACTCATTTCCGTTGACACCGCACCAGAATAGTTCTCCATGTTCACACTCCAACCACACTAGTCCCCGTGACGGTGTGCATGTTCTCTCAGAGTGTGTGAGCTTCCTCCACGGCTCTCTCGTTTCTCTCTGAGGTCTCCACCCAATCACTTGTAACACTCCTCTCAGAATGCTTAGAATGTCCTAGCAGGCACTTAAAAGTCTCCCACCTCTTACCCATCACCTGGTTCCACAGCCACTTAATCTACTTTTATCATCTTCGGTGCTTGTTCTGGTAGCACTCACTTCTCAGAACCACAGTCTGTCTCATGTGCTTAAGTTGCCACCACAAACACCAAAGACTGGGCTGCTTAAATACAGAAATGTATTGTCTCACGTGATGGGGCCAGGATGTACAGGTGTGGGGTCCAGATGCTTCTGTACTTGGTGAGAATCCTTCCCCAGAGGCAGACAGCTGACTTCTAGGTTCAATCTCACCTTCTGGAGAAAGTGAGAGATATGTCTCTTTTGCACCCTCTTCTCATAAGGCCACCAGGTCCAGTGGACGAGGACTCCCCCTTACAGTCAAATTTAACCCTAACACTTCCTGAGAACCTTTCTCCCACACAGTCCATGGTGTGTTAGTGTTCACCACAGGAATGGTGGACGCATAGTTCACACCTACTTAGATTCCAGGGTTAACTGTGAGCAGGTTCATTGACCTAAAGGATGTCCATCACCTTCCTTGTCATATGGGCACAGGCACAGGTTCCTGACAGCAGTGCTTACGAGGCGTCCTCACGCAGAGACCAGTGCCTCTCAGATGAGATCGGGGACCTCGTGTCCCAGCGCATACTGGAAGCCAGGACTCCTGCGTCTCCTCCCACCTGATCTCAGCTCCACCTGGGACACAGCACTCTCCTGGGTTGGCTCGTGTTTCAGGAGTGACAGGTCCTGGTCCTGGAGTGAGGTGACACATGTACATTTAGAGTCCAGCCAGGGGGACCGATCCCCTTTCACAATGTGACATCACCTGAAGTCTAACCGGTCATTGTTGTACTCTCCAGAGGCCAGTTTCCTGAGTGAGACTTGAATATATTATGATATTCATGTCAGTTCCGTCTGTTCAGATATCTCTTACATGTAGTGAGATTAGATCCCTACATCTAGTAACAGGTCAAAAGTGACATAGTGGGAACCTCTGCTGTGTGTGTCTACTCATGGAATAGTAGAAGTAGAATGTCCATCGAACAATGTGGTCTGTATCTGCAGGAATTTTCTGATGTCAACTTTAACCAGAAGGAACTAAAGACACAGGAGTCTCCAAACCCTCGAGAGCTTCTAACTCAGGGGAGTGCTGCCTGTGTCAGTGAGGTGACACATGTACATTTAGATTCCAGCCAGGGGGACCGATGGCCTTTCAAAATGTGACCTCACCTGAGGTCTAACATGTCATTGTCTGTTGTATACACCAGAGTCCGGTTCTTGAGTGAGACTTGAATATAATAGGACAATCAATGATTTCATGTCAGTTCCGTCTGTCCAGTTGTCTCCTACACATAGTGAGATTAGATCCCTTCATCTAGTAACAGTCAAAGGTGACATCTACAAGGAACATGTGTGTGTGTGTCTAATTCATGGAATAGTAGAAGTAGACTACATCTACAACTTGGTCTATATCTGCAGGGATTTAATGATATCACCTTCAACCAGAAGGAACTAAAGGACACAGGAGTCTCCAAACCCTCGAGAGCTTCTAACTCAGGGGAGTGCTGCCTGTGTCAGTGCATTCGTCTGCCCCAGGGAAGGGGCTCCTGGTGGATTCACAAAGCCCTTTCTTTGGGCCTCCCTGCAGAGTAGTGTGGGGTGAGCGAAGCCTCTTCACTGTTTCCAGAGGTGATGCATATGGTGTCCCTGAGGCAGCATCTCAAAGTCAGGGCACAGACACTTAATCCTGGACTGAGGCACTGCAAGCTCAAGGCCCCTGAGCCCACATGGGGCCTCTCCTGCAGGGTGAAGACTCGGATGCAGGGGGCTCTCAGGACCCACTAAGCAGTGGCTGCAGCTCCAGGAGCAAGTGCAGGAGAGTGTGTAGGTCCTTACTCTGAGGCTCTGGGGATTCCTCTTCTCAGAACATTATTTAAGAGCTAGACAGGGATGCTGAAGCAACAACGATGTCCTATTCTGTCAGGATCCTTTGCCAAACTTGAGAAGGGAATAAGAACCACACACAAGAAGCAGGTCTAGGCCACCTAGTCCTCTGAGTGGTCACAGGGACAGTTTACTAACGCACTAGGTGTGGCATTCCTGACCCTGGAATGATACATTCTCACTGAGAGCCTAGAACCAGTTCCAGTGTCTCCGTGTCACACAAAGAAGGTGGACAGTGAGGAGACGTCCTGTGGAACTTGTTCCTCAGTGGACAGAACTGTGTCCAGAGATCAGGGGCCTGGCAGATGACACGTGTCCCCCAACAAGAATGGGCACTGGACCCTCCCATGTGCATGATCCTTGTGTCAATGATGCTCTCTCAGGTGGTGCTAATAACTCAGCTATGAATACACTGCCTCGTGAATATGCAAATGAGCCAAGGTACACTAGGTTAAATAGGGACCCGTCTGTGTTTTTAGAGCACCCCACCAGCACGCCTTCCCCCACAGAGGCCCTGACAGCACCACCCTCAGCATGGACTGGAGCTGGAGCGTCCTCCTCCTGGTGGCAGTGGCGACAGGTAAGGGGATCCCCAGCCCTGGGCTGATGAGGGCACCAGGGCCAGTCAGGGCTCCCCACTCACTGCTGTCTCCTCTCCACAGGTGTCCACGCCCAGGTCCAGCTGGTGCAGTCTGGGGCCGAGGTGAGGAAGCCTGGGGCCTCCGTGAAGGTCTCCTGCAAGGCTTCCGGATACACCTTCACTGACTACTATATGCACTGGGTGCAGCAGGCACCAGGTCAAGGATTTGAGTGGATGGGAAGAATTGATCCTCAAGATAGTGAGACAAACTATGCCCAGAAGTTCAACGGCAGAGTCACCATCACCGCAGACAAGTCCACCAGCACAGCCTACATGGAGCTGAGCAGTCTGAGGGCTGAGGACACAGCCACGTATTACTGTGCGAGACACACAGTGTGACGAACTACATCCTGCGAGTGACAGAAACCCTGAGGGAGATGGCAGCTGTGTGGGGCTGAGGAAGGAAGGGAACAATGTCCTCTGACTTCCTCACACAAAGACAGACAACTGAGACTATAAGTGACACTCGCATGTGCACACCCAGCATTCAGGAAAAGGTGTCACAAGTCTAGGTGACCTGCAGGAAGATGGAGGTACATCATTTGCTGACAGGTCCCTGTCATTTGTCGTGGCTTCTGCAGAGGGCACACATGCACCTGCCTGGTCCTTGGATGAGGGGAGTTAGTGTGAGTACTCTCCTGACAAGCATCAAGGTGTTGGCAGGGCCACATGTGCCCAGAGGCTTGGACGGGGCTCTGCGGTCTGAACATGTGCCCCCCATATTTACCTGTCGAAGTACTAACCCCACAGAGGATGGGGTTAGGAGGTGAGGTCTCTGGGAGGTGCAGGGTGATGAGAGCAGAGTCCCCATGAAGGGGACCAGATCCTTTCTAAATGAGACCCCAGAGAGCAGGCGTGTCGTTTCCCATAGGAGGACACATCAAGGACACATGAAGCTGGAAGTGGACACTCACTGACGGTGACCCCTCTGCCACATGGACCTTGCGTCTCCACCTCCCGGACTGTGGGTCACGCGACCGTGTTGGTCACATGCCACCCGGGGTGCAGTGGTCTCTTACAGCAGCCAGAACCTCTGACAGGGGTTTCTGTGTCTTTCCCACTTCTAGAGCGGCTTCTCCTTACATCCTGACTCACGCCTTGTTCTCCCCCTCACAGCCTGGAGGACATCACCTCACGTCTCTGATCGTGTGCCTGTTTCTTCTCCTGCAGTCTGGTCTCCCTCTGCCTGGTTCTGGACTGGACACTGGTGGCTGTGTTGCTCCGATTACACTGGGAAGTCGTCGTATCTCAAGGCGTCTAACAAACATGAATGACAGAGTGCCTTTCCCATGGAACACACACAGGTTTCATGCACGAAGCAGACTCTAGCAGCCCACCAGATATTCACACCTATCCACAGGTTCACTAAAATTAAACACGTTCCCCCACAGCATCGCCCCACTGATAGGGTCCCTGGTTCCTGTGAGGACGGGGACTCTTGCCTGTGAGTCTCTCGCAGGAGAAGCCTACTTCAGCTGGGCATTATACGGGTCCCTCTAGAGGGTCGCTGGGAATAATGCCAGTCAGAGACCAGTGGGTGGGTCTGTCCCCACGTGTGCTCCTTGCTTCCGGGTCCATAACGAGCCTGTAGATTGATACATGGGACATTGTCACGGCCACCAAAGTGCCCAGGACCTACACGACTGCACCGGCACTGGCTTTCATACACATGTCCAGTCTCAAAGCTCTGTCAGTAGAATGAGGACATGTAAGTAGGGCCCGTCTGCTGATCAACGCCAACATCGGAAGAAGGCTCAGCACTGACCCGTGTGAGACCGGGTCACACCACATGCTACATTTCCTATTATGATGCTGAGGATGTAAGATGGACATCATGTGTGTGCGTTCGATTCCAACTGGACATGTCACCCTGGCGTGGCTGTGGCTGACAGAGCTCTACACAGCAAGATGACTACCATACAAGTGCAGTTCTCAGTGGACAAGGAAAGTTAGAGGCACAAAGAGTGACACTGAGATGGGACAGACGCCTACTATACCCCTTTGACCTTGGTTCTCACACGTGCTTCAGTTAGCACTAGAAGGCAGCATATGCCACACACGCTCATACAGGACGGACACCTGCACCTCACTGGGTACTTCCCCTCTGTCCTGGAGGTGGCCCGGGGAGCATTAGGGTGTACTGGGGAGTGTTCAAGGCCAGACACATGAGTTCACTCTTACACTCATGACCTCTCAACACCTGCAAGCTCTCTGTGCTCCTCTTTGGCTTCATTCACCTATAATATAGGTAAATGGTATCACATCACATGACTTACGTGCATGAGTAAAATGAAATAAGATGATGGTGATAAGTGTTTAACACATATCACAATAAAAGTTATACTTTGCCAAATGGTCTCATTGCCACCACGTGACCAAACACACTCACGCCTGCTCTGGGTCTCTGCCCTATCTGTGGGTCCCAAACCCAGAGTTCCTTATACAGTCAGAGCACATGCAAATAGGGCCCCTCTGCTGATAAAAGGCAGCCCAGCTCCGAGCCTGCAGCTCTGGGACAGGAGCCCAGCCCCGCGGTTCCCAGGCGTCCCCATTCCGGGATCAGGTCTGAACACGCACGCCGCACCATGGCGTCTGGGCTCAGCTGGGTTTTCCTCGTCGCCGTTTTACGAGGTGACTGATGGGGAACCAAGGACAATGAGTACGTGAGTGGGTATGAGTGAGAAACAGGGACGTGTGACATTCCTGACCCTGATGTGTCTGTGTTCACAGGTGTCCAGTGTGAGGTGCAGCTGGTGGAGTCCGGGGGAGGCATGATGCGGCCCGGGGGGTCTCTGGGACTCTCCTGTGCAGCCTCTGGATTCAGCTTCAGTGGCTATGCAATGAGCTGGGTCCGCCAGGCTCCGGGGAAGGGGCTTGAGTGCGTCTCATCCATTAGTTATAATGGTGGTAGCACAGACTACGCAGACTCCGTGAAGGGCCGATTCACCATCTCCAGAGATAATGGCAAAAACACGCTGTACCTTCAAATGAGCAGCCTGAAGGTCGAGGACACGGCCATGTATTACTGTGCGGGAGGCACTGTGAGGGGACTTCAGTGTGAGCCCAGTCATAAACCTCCCTGAGGGAGCCTGGATGGGGAGCTCTTCACACCAGGGGGTGCTCAGGGTACACTCAGCACAGCACACACAGCCCAGCCCAGCAGCAGGTGCAGAGGGAGCTGGGGAAGGGGCTTCCTGTTGGGAGCAGCTATTTCCTCACAAATCTCTCAGCTGCCTCCCAGGAGAATTACGGCTTTTTCTTTGTGGCTCTAATTTTTCACTTTCTCACAAAGACAAGATATGAAAAAGTAACCTGTCTGTAGACGTCATATCAGCAGTGCCTGGGGAACTTTCCTCAGCATCTTTCATTTGTCCTTTCTGATTTCTTGATATAGAGACCACCTGAGAGCTTTGTGTCCCTGAGGCTTGGAACTGTCTCCACACAGAGAGACACAGCACAGTGCAGGGACCTGTGTGTTGAGCTCAGACTCTGCCCCCCACAGACACACGCTGTCCCCACGTGGGCTTCCCTTTAGACAGGACACATGGCCCACATGAGAGGACCAGTCGTCAAACTCTACCCAATGCCATTCCTGTCCTGCCACAACACAGTAGCCTCCAGTTCTTCACTTACCCTTCCAACACAACCAGGTGTCATCTACTGTCCTAACTTCACTGAGTCTGTCCTACACCATGAGATCCATGAAATTGGAGCCCAGCGCCATCTCCCCGCTTCCACGGCTTGTCACGGAAGAGGGACTATGTGCATATATGGAATTCACCTGTCCCTAGTCATCTGCTATCGTTAATGTAAAGTCTGTCTATTTGTAGAAACCCCAGGCAGGTGATACTCAGGGAGTCTAAGGGTGACTTGATTGCCCTACGTCTCATGCACACTTATGATGCAAGGTCACATGGGAACTATTGAAGGACATGTCTGTGTCAGGTGGGGGCACAGCTGGCTGCTGACTATTGGGCACCATTAAGAACTCAGAAACCTTATGACAGAGGACATCGTGATGGACACACCTGTGCAGAGCACGGTGTTGGACACCTCATCGTTGTCTGTGGTGAGACAGGGTCAGGGAACATGTTGGATGTGCCAGTAACTTCCCATGTCTCTTCTTTCCCCCAATGCTCTTGTCCTATTGGGGAGGGACCACAACACCATGCACTCGCTTTGCCTTTCTTGCCTCCTAAAAGCCCAGTTTTAAACACCATCATTGAGAATTTAAACTCCAACATGGAAAGATTGAGGGTCACGATTCAGTCTATAAAGTTACACCTGTGGACTCTAAAATCCACGAGTCTCCCTTATGTCAAATAAACCCCAACCCAGGGTTCCCAAATGTCTTACTCGTTACAGCATCAGCTTAGAGTCTAACGTGCAAAGTCTCATGCAAACGTCATCTCATTAGATACTGGTGGATCTTCACATGTGATTCATTATAGTGAACGTCCTCTCATGGTATGAACCTACAAAAACAGACACGTTATGTGCTTCCACCATGTGACAATGGGGCAGTCACAGGGTAGATGCTCTCATCCTCAAAGGGATGGAGAGGAAAGAAGGAGAAATTGTTGGGCCAGCGCTGGTCCACAAGCCAGCAAGGTGATACCACCAGGCGTTCAGGGTGCAGATGGTCCTCTCTGGCTGAATGCCCCAGCTCTGTACTCTCGAGGTCCCACCTCGTGGATCCACTGAGGGGCTGTGTCACTCTCTGGGCCCCATAGGGAAGCCTCACTGCAACTCTCTTATAAGGCCACCAGGTCCAGTGGACGAGAACTCCCCCTTACAGTCACATGTAACCCTAACACTTCCTACGAACCCTTCTACCATGTAGTCCATAGTGTGTTAGGGTTCACCACATGAATGGTGCATGTACAGTTCACACATAGTGAAAACCCAGGGTTAACTGTGAGCAGGTTCACTGAACAGAATGATGCTCATCACCCTCCTGGTCATGTCGGCACAGGCACAGGTTCCTGACCTCAGCACTTACGAGGCGTCCTCACGCAGAGACCAGTGCCTCCCACACGTGATCGGGGACCTCATGTCCCAGCGCATCCTGGAAGCCAGGACTCCTGCGTCTCCTCCTGCCTGATCTCAGCTCCCCCCAGGACAGAGCGCTCTCATGGGTTGACTCATGTTTCACGATTGACAGGTCCTGGTCCTGGAGTGAGGTGACACATGTACATTTAGATTCCAGCCAGGGGGACCGATGGCCTTTCAAAATGTGACCTCACCTGAGGTCTAACATGTCATTGTCTGTTGTATACACCAGAGTCCGGTTCTTGAGTGAGACTTGAATATAATAGGACAATCAATGATTTCATGTCAGTTCCGTCTGTCCAGTTGTCTCCTACACATAGTGAGATTAGATCCCTTCATCTAGTAACAGTCAAAGGTGACATCTACAAGAACATGTGTGTGTGTGTCTAATTCATGGAATAGTAGAAGTAGACTACATCTACAACTTGGTCTATATCTGCAGGGATTTAATGATATCACCTTCAACCAGAGGGAACTAAAGGACACAGGAGTCTCCAAACCCTCGAGAGCTTCTAACTCAGGGGAGTGCTGCCTGTGTCAGTGCATTCGTCTGCCCCAGGGAAGGGGCTCCTGGTGGATTCACAAAGCCCTTTCTTGGGGCCTCCCTGCAGAGTAGTGTGGGGTGAGCAAGGCCTCTTCACTGTTTCCAGAGGTGATGCATATGGTGTCCCTGAGGCAGCATCCCAAAGTCAGGGCACAGACACTTAATCCTGGACTGAGGCACTGCAAGCTCAAGGCCCCTGAGCCCACACAGGGCCCTCTCCTGCAGAGTGATGACTCAGATGTAGGGGGCGCTCAGGACCCAATAAGTAGCAGCTGCATCTCCAGGAGCAGGTGCGGGTGAAGTGTGTAGGGCCTTACTCTGAGGCTCTAGGGCTTCCTCTTCCCAGGACATTATTTATTTAAGAGTTAGACAGGGATGTTGAAGTAACGACAATGTCCTATTCTGTCAGGACTTTTTGCCAAATTCAAGAAGGCAATAAGAACCACACGCAAGGGACAGATCTAGGCAACCTAGATCTCTGAGTGGTGAGGAGCTGGTGACAAGGATGATTTACTAACTCTCCAGGTGTGCATTTAGGAGACACCCTGACCCTGGGATAAGACATTCTCACTTAGAGTCTAGAAACAATTCTGGTGTCTTTGTGTCACATAAAGAGGTGGACGGTGAGGAAACATCCTATTCCTCAGTGGGCAAAACTGTGCCCAGAGATCAGGGACCTGGCAGATCAAATGTGTCCCCAACACAAATTGGCACTGGACCCTCAAATACCCATGTGCATCATCCCTGTGTCAATGACGTGCTCTCAGGTGGGGCCAAGATTTCAATTATGAATACTCTGCCTCATGAATATGCAAATTAGCAGAGGTGCACTAGGTTAAGTAGGGCCCTGTGTGTGTCCTCACAGCACCCCACCAGCACACCTTCCCCCACAGAGGCCCTGACAGCACCGCCCTCGGCATGGACTGGAGCTGGAGTGTCCTCCTCCTGGTGGCATTGCTGACAGGTAAGGGGATCCTCAGCCCTGGGGTGATGAGGGCACCAGGGTCAGTTAGGGCTCAGCACCCACTGCTGTCTCCTCTCCACAGGTGTTCACGCCCAGGTCCAGCTGGTGCAGTCTGGGGCTGAGGTGAGGAAGCCTGGGGCCTCCGTGAAGGTCTCCTGCAAGGCTTCTGGATACACCTTCACCAGCTATAGTATGAACTGGGTGCAACAGGCACCAGGTCAGCGGCTTGAGTGGATGGTATGGATCAACACATATACAGGAAAACCAACGTATGCCCAGGGCTTCTCAGGACGATTTGTGTTCTCCTTGGACACCAGTGCCAGCACAGCCTTTCTGCAGATCAATGGCCTGAGGCCAGAAGATACGGCCACATATTACTGTGCGAGAGACACAGTGTGACGACCCACATCCTTCGAGTGACAGAAACCCTGAGGGAGAGGGCAGCTGTGTGTGGCTGAGGAAGGAAGAAAACAATGTCCCCTGACTTGGTCACATGGAGACAGACACTTGAGACTATAAGTGACACTCTCATGAGCACACCAGGCATTCAGGGAAAGGTATCACGAGTCCAGGTGACTTGCAGGAAGATGCAAAGGACAGGGTTTCCTCACAGGTCCCTGTCATTTGTCGTTGCTTCTGCAGAGGGCACACATGCACCTGCCTGGTCTCTGGATGAGGGAAGTTAGTGTGAGTAGTCTCCTGGACAGACATCCAGGTGTTGGCAGGACCACATGTGGCCACAGGCTTTGGAGGAACACTGTGGTCTGAACATGTGCCCCCCATATTTACCTGTCAAAGTACTAACCCCACAGTGTTAGGAGGTGGGGTCTCTGGGAGGTGCAGGGTGATGAGAGCAGAGTCCCCATGAAGGGGACCAGATCCTTTCTAAATGAGGCCCCAGAGAGCACACGTGTCTTTTCCCATAGGAGGACACGTCAAGGACACATGAAGTGGGAAGTGGACACTCAACGACAGTGACCCCGCTGCCACATGGTCCTTGCGTCTCCACCTCCCAGACTGTGGGTCACACAACAGTGTTGGTCACGTGCCACCTGAGGTGTGGTGGTCTCTTACAGCAGCCAGAACCTCTACAGGGGTTTCTGTGTCTTTCCTGCTTCTAGAGCGGCTTCTCCTTACATCCTGACTCACGCCCCCTTCTCCCCCGTCCCATGACCTGGAGGACATCACCTCACGTCTCTGGTCGTGTGCCTGCTTCTTCTCCTGCAGTCTGGTCTCCCTCTGCCTGGTTCTGAAGTGGACACTTGTGGCTGTGTTAGGCGTCGCTCCGATTACGCGGGGAAGTCGTCTGGAATGACAGAGTGCCTTTCCCATGAAACGCGCACAGGTTTCATGCACGAAGCAGACTTTAACAGCCCACCAGATATTCACACCCATCCACAGGTTCACTAAAATTACACACGTTCCCTCACAGCATTGCCCCATTGGTAGGGTCCCAGGTTCCTGCGAGGATGGTGGCTCTTCCCTGTGAGTGTCTCTAAGGAGAAGCCAACTTCAGCTGGGCATTATATGGGTCCCTCTAGAGGGTCACTGGCAATAATGCCAGTCAGAGGACCAGTGGGTGGGTCTGTCCCCACGTGTGCTCCTAGCTTCCAAGGTCCATAACAAGCCTGTAAATTGATACATGGGACACTGTCACGGCCACCAAAGTGCCCAGGACCCTCACGCCTGCATGGGCACTCCCTTTTATACACATGTGCAGTCTCAAAGCTCTGTCAGTAGAATGAAGACATGTAAGTAGGGCCCCTCTGCTGATCAAAGCCAGCATCGGAAGAAGACTCTGCACTGACCCGTGTGAGCCTGGGTCACACCACACACTGCATTTCCTATTATGATGCTGTGATGCTGAAGATGTAACATGGACATCATGTGTGTGCACGCGATTCCAACTGGACATGTCACCCTGGCATGACTGTGGCTGACAGAGCTCTGCCACAGCAAGACAACTATCATACAAGTGCATTTCTCAGTGGACAAGGAAAGTTAGAGGCACAGAGGGTGACACTCAGATGGGACAGATGCCTGCATTACTCCTGTGACCCTGGTTCTCGCACGTGCTCTCTGTTAGCACTAGAAGGCAGCAAATGCCACACGCGCTCATACAGGACGGACACCTCCTCCTCACTGGGCACGTCCCCTCTGTCCTGAAGGTGGGCCCGGGGAGAAGTGGGGTGCAGTGGGGTGTGTGCAGGGCTGAACACATGAGTTCACTCTTACATATGTGCACTCTCTACACCACCATGCTCTGTGTGGTGCTGTTTGGCCTCATTCACCTGTGATGAAGGTAATGATATCACATCACATAACTTAAGTGCATGAGCAAAATGAAATAAGGTGAAGGTAATAGGTGTTGAAGTAACACATGTCACAACAAAAGTCATAGTTTACAAAATATTATCATTACACCACGTGCTCAAACACACCGACGCGGGCACTGTGTCTCTGCCCTCTCTCTTGTTCCCGAACCCCAGAGCTCTTTATACAGTCAGAGCGCATGCAAATGTGCCCCTCTGCTGATAAAAGGCAGCCAACCCCGAGCCTGCAGCTCTGGGACAGGAGCCCAGCCCCGCGGTTCCCAGGCGTCTCCATTCCGGGATCAGGTCTGAACACGCACGCCGCACCATGGCGTCTGGGCTCAGCTGGGTTTTCCTCTTCACCGTTTTACGCGGTGACTGATGGGGAACAAAGGACACTGAGTATATGAGTGGGTATGAGTGAGGAACAGGGACGTGTGACAGTTTCCTGACCCTGACATATCTGCGTTCACAGGTGTCCAGTGTGAGGTGCAGCTGGTGGAGTCCAGGGGAGACATGGTGCAGCCCGGGGGGTCTCTGCGACTTTCCTGTGCGGCCTCTGGATTCACCTTCAGTAACCACTGGATGAACTGGGTCCGCCAGGCTCCGGGGAATGGGCTGGATTGGGTCTCATACATTAAATATGATGGCAGTAGCACATACTACGCTGACTCTGTGAAGGGCCGATTCACCATCTCCAGAGATAACGGCAAGAACACACTGTATCTGCAAATGAGCAGCCTGAGGGCTGAGGACACGGCCCTGTATTACTGTGCGTAAGACACAGTGAGGGGACCTCTGTGTGAGCCCAGTCACAAACCTCCCTGAGGGAGCCTGGATGGGGAGCTCTGGACACCAGGGGGCGCAAAGTGTACACACAGCACAGCACACACAAACCAGCCCAGCAGCAGGTGCAGAGGGAGCTGGGGAAGGGGCTTCCTGTTGGGAGCAGCCATTTCCTCACAAATCTCTCAGCTGCCTCCCAGGAGAATTATAGCTTTTTCTTTGTGGCTCTGTTTTTCTACATTCTCATGCAGAAATAAAGAAGTGACCTGTCTGTAGATGACATATCAGCAGTGCCTGGGAACCTTTCCTGCAGCAGCTTTCCATGTGTCCTTTCTGATTTTGACAGAGAGACCACCTGAGAGCTTTGTGACCCTGAGGCTGGGAACTGTCTCCACACAGAGAGGCACAGCACAGTGCAGGGACCTGTGTGCCGAGCTCAGGCTCTGCCCCCCACAGACACATGCTGTCCCCACGTGGGCCTCACTTCAGACAGGACACATGGCCCACATGAAAGGACCTGTCTCCAAACTCTACCCAATGCCATTCCTGTCTTGTCTACTACACAGTACGCTCCAGTTCTTCACTTATCCTTCCAACACAACCAGGTGTCATCTACTGTCTAATTTCACTAAGTCTGTCCTACACCTTGAGCTCTACGATGCTGGAGCCCAGCTCAATGTCCCTGCTTCCATGTAGGCCTGTCACAGAAGAGGGATTATGTGCATATATGGAATTCACCTGTCCCTAGTCATCTGCTATCGTTAATCTAATGTCTGTCTATTTGTAGACACCCCTGGCAGGTGATACTCAGGGGATCTTAGGGTGACGTGCTTGCCCTACGCATCATGCACACTTATAATTCAAGGTCACACGGGAACTATTGAAGGACATGTCTGTGTCAGGTGGGGGCACAGCTGGCTGCTGACCATTGGGCACCACTAAGAACTCAGAAACCTTATGACAGAGGACATCGTGATGGACGCACCTGTGCAGAGCACGGCGTTGGACACCTCATCGTTGTATGTGGTGAGACAGGGTCAGGGAATAGGTTGGATGTGCCGGTCACTTCCCATGTGTCTTCTTTCCCCAACGCTCCTGTCCTAGTGGGGAGGAACCAGAACACCATGCCCTCACTTAGTCTTCCTTGCCTCCTAAAAGCCCGGTTGTAAACACCATCATTGAGAATTCAAACTCCAACATGGAAAGATTGAGGGTCACGATTCAGTCTATAAAGTTACACCTGTGGACTCTAAAATCCACGAGTCTTCCTTATGTCAAATAAACCCCAACCCAGGGTTTCCAGATGTCTTACTCATTACAGCATCAGCTTAGAGTCTAACGTGCAAAGTCTCATGCAAACGTCATCTCATTAGTTATTGGTGGATCTTGACATGTGATTCATCATAGCGAACGTCCTCTCATGGTATGAACCTACGAAAACAGACACGTTATGTGCCTCAACCATGTGACGATGGGGCAGTCACAGGGTAGACACTCTCATCCTGAAAGGGATGGAGAAGAAAGAAGGAGAAATTGTTTGGCCAGTGCTGGTCCACAAGTCAGCAAGGCGATCCCACCAGGCGTTAAGGTTGCAGATGGTCCACTCTGCCTGGATGCCCCCGCTCTGTACCCTCGTGGACTCACTGAGGCCAGATGTACCCACTCTGTACCATCGCGGTCCCAACTCATGGACCCACTGAGGGGCTGTGTCACTCTCTGGGCCCCATAGGGAAGCCTCACTGCAGCTCTGCTGAGCGTTGGTTACTCCACCGGCTCCGCTAGGTGGTGGTCACGCCTGACTTGGTTTGGATGTAGTGTCACCTGTTAAATATAAGGCAGTGGCTCAAGATTCTGAAAATGAGGATCCTCCCTGATGTTCCTGAGTCTCCTCCAAGGCTGTTCTTCCCTTTTCTCAAACAGACTGTGTCCTCATAGCCAACTACTCTGCCCTTTGCTTAGAAATCCCCGCAGCTAAATACGCACTTTCACTGCTCACAG
>PVKZ01007976.1:0-18932 GCA_004027375.1 Macroglossus sobrinus | reverse complement strand
ATAATAAGCTCACTCTTTTGGCACAGCGTTATCTCGTCTTCTGGGATTTGACCAGCAACTTTCTAGATTTTAGAGTATAATACATTTTATTTGGCGTCACATTCTTCCTTGCCCTTGAGACTTCAGTAAGTAAATAATCGAAGACTTAAACATAGGGGCAACAGGGAAGGGAGTCCAAGTCAAGTGGCCTCCGCTGTGACTGTCCACCAACCCCTCCTTTGGTACTATCATTGCTTTCTAAATTAACCTTCAGGTCTTATTCAAATTTCACCAGTTGTCCTTCTGATGTCTTTTCTGGGCCAGGACCCCACATGGCACTTTGCCATTTATCTCTTTGGTCTCCTCCAATATTGGACAGTTTATCAGAGCATCATCCATGGCCCTGAGGACTTAGCAGCATCTGTCTAGGACTGAATTTCAGATGGTTCAGCAAATCTTTTATCGTGAACTAAATGGACTCTCGCTCTACCCCCCAGGAATTTTAAGTCTAAGACTTAGTTTTGAACAGAATCATTTGCATAGGGCATCTCAAAGATTTAAACCAGACGATGGGTAGACAAGGACTCTTGGTGCAAACAGGTCCAGTTCTCAGCCTCAATGTGGGAATAGAGTCCAACTTGGATCACTTTTATTTGTAGAAGTAGCCCAGAACAGGGAGGGAAGAGAGGTTTGGAGTAAGTGTTCCAGAAGGGAAGGGTGGCTTTATTTTTATGCACTTTTTTTTTTCTGACTTTTGCTTTTTAAAGAAATAAATGTGACAGATAAAGTTACAGTTCCCTCTGACCATCACCTGTTGCCTGTCTCTTCTCTCGTCCTTCTCAGGGCCAACCGGTGTAATAGTGGCTTATCTTCCCAGACCTTTTTTTACCTATGTGTATTAAACTTTATATAACAATATAATATTATAACATCTAAATCTTTTTTGAAAAATTTCAAGACTTCAGAGAAGTTGCAAGCATAGTCGATAAATCCTCATATACTCTATCCCTAAGTTAACCAATTATTTACATGCTACATTCACTTTATCCCTCTCTTTTTTATCTGCTTATTACTTTGTAAACATCATGACATTTCACCCCTAAGTATTTACCTGCATCTCCTAAGGAGAAGAACATTATCTCACATAACCACAATACAATTAATTATAAGAGACCAGAAATATAACATTGATATAATATTATTATTAAATATATAGTCCTCATTCAAATGTTTGCCATTTGTCTTGTAATTTCTTTTATGACTGTTTTTCTTTATTTATATGTTTATTTGGGGATACAAAATCTAGTCAAAAATTACTTTTTTCATTTCATTTCATATTTCTATCTCTCTCTCTCTCTTTCTCATCTTTCATACATTGACACAAAATCTGTAGTCTTTTTAGAATTTCTTTTACTACATCCTAGTCTGTTTTCTTGGCTCAGTACTTGATTTTTGAGATCTATCCATACAAATACCTTGCACAGATTTTGTCATTATTCAGGTCCTTTAGTGCTCTGAGTAGCTGGTACTTCTGTCTATTTATTCTCCTGTGTGTGACCTTCCGTTTTCCCCTCTGAAAGATCAACGTAATGCAGGGTGAAATGGTCCTGGATGTGCTGCTTCTGGATCCTGACTGACTCTGTACCAATGTCCCGGGGAAGCAGCTCTCCATAAAGACTTCACAGACCCTGCAGCATTCCTGGGCTGGTGCCTAACAGTGATGTGGAGTAGCTCCTGCAAATTCTAGAAGCAATGAACATCTGCACCCAGGGCCTGAGCAGCAGGACTATGGGTAATTCCCCTCCATATTCAAGGCCTACAACCTACACTACTACTGGATGGAAGTAGAGGATGAGGAGGAGGTTTGTTGGGGTGTGTGCATCGTCTCATGGAGCATCTCACCCCCTACTGTGTGGCATCTTTCACAAGGTCCAGGTGAACCTCTGGGGATGGCTCCTCCAGCAGAATGTTGAGCGGGATGTGTCCATCAACCTGTGAGTGAGCAGCTATAGGAGTGACAGCAGTGAGGCAAAGCTACTGGTGCTGCTGGTCAACCACATCCAGGCATTGCGGTCCAGTTGCATGATCTGACGATGGGAAAAAACAGTGCTGCCTAAAAACTGTCACACTTCATCATTCCCTCTCATCTCAGGTAGAAGAATGGAACAGCTGTAGGGTAATAATTTTTGTGAGAATCCAGGACACTCCTGACTCATGGTTTGTGATAGTTCATTGTCATTTGTGCATAGCAAACAGTTTTTCAGATTTAGACCCTGGTTTAATAATTTCCTGCACTTTAAGTCTAAGAAAATAAATGGAGCAAGTTTTTTGCAATGATTTTAAATTGTGATAGAGTTTTAAATTGATTAAAGAAACAAGTCCTTATTCTTCTCTCCTGAGAAGCAAGTAATTTTAATGTTTTATCATGTATATACATAAAATGAATATATATATTAATATAGGTAATTTTTCTAAATCTATATGATGTAGTAAATGTTTTTTGTTGTCTTTTTTTTATTCTTCTATTTATTTTTTTTAAAGTAAATTGTTGCTTGTTGCATTAGTGTATCAGTCTCTAATTCAAAAGAGATTTCTTTTTTTTTGTTATCACTCACCAGGACTCCGTATAGTGGGACAAACCAATCTGAAATCCAGAAAGTCATTAAACTTAATCTGCTGATGATGGAAACAAGCCAGTTTATTTCAGTGCTTAATATAACTAAAATTGGGAATGGTTTAGGGGAGTAAAAGGAGTCCAGATATTTTTACATGTGTCTTTACTTTATAGAAAAGAGGCCTATTCCACTCTCTTTGGGTGAACCAAAAATCTCAATAGTGGGGGAACATCAGAAGCTTTCTGTTTCTGTACAAAGGTGCAGGGAATGGTGTCCTGCAGGAACAAGAGAAAAGTTACTGTAAAATACATATAAATTTTTGCCATTCTTTAACTATGGGTCACACTACTCCAGACCATCAAATAGAAACTTTAGATTTGACCTGCATGGAAACTGTAAGTGACAAAAGCTCTAAGTCAGTGGTCCCTGACCTTTATAGCACCAGGGACCAGTGCTCCTATGAGAATCTAATGACTGATGATTTGAATGGAGCTGAGGTGGTGATGCTAGCGCTTTGGAGCAGCTGCAAATACAGATGAAGCTTCGCTCACGAAACTGCTTCTCACCTCCTGCTGTGTGGCCTGGGTCTCAATAGGTCACAGACCATTACCAACTTGAGGTACAGGGACTGGGGACTCTCCTAAGTGACAAAACTTGTTTTTAGCAAAATCTCAAGACTGCTTTTAAAAAGTGGACAAAAAAGAAAAGATTGGAAAGAAAAAGACTAAAGCATTGATTTTCTCAGTGGTGAGAATACAGTTCATTTTTGTTTTGCCCAAATTGGCCATAATAAATACGACTCGCTTTTACAACGAAAAAAGAAGTATTAATTAAATAAAACTAAAAGTTACACATACACATGCCTAGAAATAATGACACTGACACTGAAATTGTGGTTAAAATTGTGGAACTTCCTTTCTTGTGTCAACTCCCTCCTGAATGTCGCTTCACTCTCTCCCACATCAAAAGAGTGCTCACATCATAGAGATACAGCACCAGACAGCTAGAACTCAGAGGCAAGGGGTTTGCCTCTGGCAGCTTCTGTATGTAAAATCCCAGAGCAGGATTCTGACTGCTCCAGCCTGGGCCAAGGAACCTTCCCCATGCAGGAAGTGGTGTTTGGGGAAGTGGAGTCACATGAGGGACCTAGCCCCACTGACCATGGGTTTATGCTGGAGAAGGAGTATTTCTCCCCAAGAAGAAAGTTCTGTTAAAAGGAGAAAGGGGTGGAGGGAGGATGTTGGGCAAATAAGTGCCAAGTGCAACAGGCATGTTTATGCTTTTGTTTTATGCAGGTCCCAGGACGGCACCTGTTTCTAAGGTTATGGGGCCACCTGGGTTCCTGAAATGTTGAAGCCACACCTAGAAATCACTGCAACCCAACTTTGAAGAGCTTGAAGACCATAGCACTCACTGCCCCATCCTGGGAAATGTCATGGGAGCCACTCCAGGAGACATCAAACATCTCCAGTGCCATGAACTCTGGTCAGACTGAAACTGTCAGGCAAAGCCCCACCCTGGGTAGCTGGCTTTGTCTCCTGCAGGACGGGAGAAACCAGACCATAGTGTACCTGCGGCCACAGTGAGAATCAAGAGGTACGAGTTCTTAGGAGCCAGAAAAAAAAAAAAAACCCTTTTATGGGCCTTTTTTCTTAGAGTTGTTATGAAACATGTAGAGCTGCTTGGGCAGCGTGCTCCTCATCTCCTCTGAGCTGTGGCTGCCCCTTGGTACAAAGTCCCATCTTGGGCTACCCTGGGTGCCAGAGGTCTCCCAATGGACAGAAGCATCCCAGGGATGCTGAGCCCCTGTGGCGTGGGCTGGAGGACATTTCTGGGAGTTCTGATTGGTTCCAACTGAATGCTACACCTTCAGAAAAGAACCAGAACTCTGAAAGGGAATTCCAGAGGTATTTGGCAGAAGAGGATTTACAATGACAACTGCAGGTTTCCCTGAAAGGACACAAGTACATTGGGCTCCAACAATGTCTGGATCTACATGCTCTTACTAAACCCTGATGGTGTGACCCCAGAAAAGTCACTCCAAAGCGAAGGGCTGTACATGACTATTTCTGCATAAACAGCAGCTAGATGCCAGCCAGGCTGTAAAACCGAGAAGGCGGTGCGAGATCTGAGCATAAAGGTAGAAGCCTTCATGAAGAGTAAAAACGTAATTTAAGCTTTGTAAGATGAAAAGAGTTCTGAAGATGGATGGTGTTGATGGTCGCACAACAATGTGATGTCTTAATGCCACTGTACTGTGCAGTTCAACGTGGTTAAAGAGAAAATTTTTATATCTCTTTTATCACAATTTTTTTAAAAGAAAAGGAAAAAGATAAAGCTGGAACTTAACACTATCCAGGTAACAGGAAAGCCCGCATAGTAACATACATAACTATCTATTGTGTTTAGAGTAGCACAGCAAAGGAGGGCCCCCCAAAAGATGGGCATAGAAAAAATGATAAATTGCTTTTCAGAAGAATTTGATATTTGTTATTTCAAAACAAAGCAAAACAAAACAAAACAAACAAATAAAAAAACCCTTTAAAGTGGTTATTTTAGGAGAAAGAAGTAAGAATTTTGTTTGGCTTTTTTTGTTTGTTTGTTTGCTATTTAGTTTTTGTTTGCTTGTTTCCGTTTGAATTCATACATGGAATGATGCCATAGTCTTTACAGGACTTTGGATTCCCAAGGACTTAATCAGGCCAAACTGTTTATAAGAAGGCATATACTCTAATTCATCATTTCCAAGACGTTTACTGAGCACCTGTTATAGGTGCCAGCCCCAGGCTCACAACAGGGCATGAAACCAAGTAGGCCTGGGGTTGCTCATGGAGGCTGGACACAAGACTAAACACACATGTGTTTAGAGCAGCCCAGCAAAGCAAGTCCCCCAAAGTGGGAATGGATAAAGATGACAGATTAATTTTTGGAAGCCTTTCATATTTGTTATTTTAAAAAAATTACTTTAAGTGGTTGTCATAGCAGAAAGATATAAGAATTTATCTTTTTCTTTTTTTGCTTGTTGTTCCTTTTCTTTTTTCAGTTTGAAGTCACAGGTGAGATGAGGCTGTAAACTTTTCATGTCTTTGGATTCCTGAGGACTTAATCAAGCCAAACTGTGTATGAGGAGGCGCATGCTCTGATTTGTCATCTCCCAGATGTTTACTGTGTACCTTATGGACTCCAGTCCTTGGCTTACAGTAGAGCACAGAGCAAAGCGAGTCTGTGCCTGCTAACTGAGGCTGATCATGGGCCTCAACTGCAGCCAAAGGAATTTGCTCTCTGAAGCTGTTTTCAGGGATTGCAGCTGTGATATAGGTGGCCACCTGAGGGTGAGGTTCGACTTTATCTTTGCAATCCAAGTCAGAGCTGATGAGAGGCCTGGGACTCAAATCCCTCAGGCCCAGGATGAAACAGCTTCCAGACAAGGCCAGGAAGGGGACTGAAGAGTTTGTCCTAGCTGAACACTCTGGCCAGAGAGTGGTCCAGAAGATGCCCCTGAAAGAGAATTTTAAAGAGCAGTCCTCCCCCTTATCTGCAACCCAGGAAATTTTGGTGGCAGAGCAGGAAATGACTCCAGAGAACAGTGCTAATCTTCCCAGAACTCAGACTCAGATGGTTGCTGTCTCATGACTGTTCACAAGGCTGATTCTTTAATCAAAAGTGAGTGAAAACCTAGGTGGGTGTGGGGAAGAGGGGCAGGATAGGAGTTTCACAAGTATCTACAGCAGAGGTCCCCTGGGATGGGCCTGCGATGTCATACCCCTGCCTCTGTGTGAGCCCTACAGGATTTTGCAGAGCCCTCAGGTTGTGTCACAGCCAGCACCCATGATGATCTTTCTGTCTTCCAAAAAAGCAAGGGCAGTCACCCTAGACGAAGCCAGTGCTGCCTCCTCTAAATCATGTGACTCTGTGACTAAGACTCCCAGGGGAAGGAGAAGCCAGGCATTTATTGATGACAGTCCTGTTCCTGCCTCTGGGCTGGAAGTCTGCAAACCACAGTCGTGGAGCCAGCCCTCCCCTGGGCTCAAGCAATGCCCTTGGCTTTCTGGGAATTTTGATGCACTGAGAGTTTTTATCCCCTTGGCTATTTTTTCTAACACATTTTAATGTAACTAAAATCATGCAAAATGTACACTTTTATATCTTGAGGGTTTTTTTAACCTAATATTATGGCAGCTATTTTTACATGCTATTAGAAACTCTTTAGAAACATCAGTTTAAAAGATTTCATAACATTATGTCTTATCCCAATTGACTTAACTGTTCCCAATCATGAAACATCCAGGAATTTTTTTTTATTATATATAAACTTGGGATAAACATTTTTATGCACTTTTTCCTGTATTTTGGATTGGACATGAAACTTCTTTTCCTTGGCTTTTGTCTCATGACAATTAAAATCCAAAGAGAGGAGCATTTCTTGCTGACTAAAATATTGCATTTGTATTGGTCTCTGTCTGTTTTACTTTTTCCCAGAAAGACATTATTTTATTAATTAACTCTTGATTCATACATTTTTATTACTTTTTTATGGTACATATAACAGCTTTTAGACTATCGCTCTGAACAAGAATGAAAATTCAATCTTAACACCATCATGAGAGACAAAAACTATTAGTTATAGTTACTGATAGTTAAGAAAACAGTTTCAAAACTCTTAACTGATAATACCATAGAAATTTTTAGGATTTTTTTTTTTAATCTGAGGAAGCTGTATGATTTTTTTTCATATATAAGGTATAGGATTTTCTGATAAGTCAAGTTTTCATATCAATGACTTATTTGACAAATTCTTTGAACTGTCAACACTTATAAATCAGTTTGTCATGGTCAGTGTCCTTGTTTATCTGTTTTGATGTCCTGAGTGTCTGCTCACCCTTTGGGTTTTTCATGCCTCTAAGTAAACCAGCAAAAAAGGAAGTTATAATTAATGCTGGCTGGGTGATTTATTCTCACTGCTTAGGTGAAATTGGACTGCTACTCTAAATGGATGTAAGGAGGAATATGCTTGGAATATAAGAGATTACATAGGGTGACCAAGGTCAATGAAAAATAACAACATCCCAATCCAGGCAGAACTAGTAATGGCCTAGACTGTTCAGCAATAAAGGTTTGGGTCATCCCACCAGGTAAAGAAACACAACCAGCTGAGGGTGCTGCTGAAGACAAAGGGAATACAGAATAGGTAGTGGAAGAAAGTAGTTATAAATACCAGCTTTGTATGACCACGTGACCAGTGAGACTTGTAATTATCACGAGCATTTCCTTCTTATTTTGTTATGAATATGTTTGCCAGTGTGTATGCATAAAATATTTTTGTTTTCTTTCCTTCTTTTATGCTCTTATCATGTAACATGAGAAGTATTGACTTCGTATCATAGTATTTAGGTATTGTTGATTTTATATCATAATATTTAAGTAATGGGATATCAAGGAGAAGAGTAAATATCACTCAAAAGTTTTCTCTTCTAGGGAAGGGGTTTGTCTGTCATTAGTTGTATCAGAATAGTTACATCATATTAAGCAGAATTATGACCTAGTTATTTTAATTTGGAAAGTAAATGTGATTTAAGGAGATGTGTATAGTCACAAGGGGTGGACTCATCATGATTAATTTTATGTGCTAACTTGACTGGGCCACAGAGTACTCAGAGATTTGGTCAAATATTCTGAGTGTGTCTGTGAGGTGCTTTGGGTTGATATTAACATTTGTACTGGTGCATTGAGCAAAGCAGTTAGCCCTCTGTAGTGCTGGCAGCCCTCCACTAATCAGCTGAATTCTGAACAAAATTCCACTTTGAGTAAGGGGAACTCCTCCTGCCTCACTGCCTTCTAGTTGAAACGTTGGTCTTTTCTTGTCTTTGGACTCAGACTAAAACACTGGCTCCCCTTGGGCCTGAAATCTACCAGCTCTTGGATGGGAACTTACACCATCAATTCTCCTGGGTCTCCAGCTGGATGACTGTAGTTCTTGGGAATTCTCTGCCTCCATAATCATGTAACCCAATGCCTTATAATAAATCTCTTTTTTCCTCTATATAAACATGTTAATTCTGTTTCTCTGAAAAACCCTAACTAGTACAGGCTTCCTGAAATCTATTCATAAATTAAGAGGTTTGTGGACATCAGATTAAAAGGCACTGCCCTAGGAGTATTTTAGTGCTCAGGATTAACCCACAGGGCACAGAATATACACTACACATCTGGTGTCAAATCTTCAAGGACTCAATAATATTTGGCTCTTAACTAGTTCAACCATAGAGTGCTCATAAACTTTCCATTTTTACCCTCTTGCCTCATATTTCAGGAAGCACTCCTGCCCAGTGGACACATTTTGAGTCAGGGCCACATGACCTTACACACCTTGTATTCACTATGGTAGATGATGATTATGATGTTATAAACCTGCAAGGAAGACAGGCTTTGGGGACCATGATACCTGTGCTGCTGCCATTGCAGCTCTTCTTGTTGACCCAAGTAATTGCTTCTGAGGTCTTGTTTATGAGGACACTAATCTCATTAATGAATGTTCCATCCTTATGAAGTAATCACCTTCCCCAAAACCCACCTGATAATACCATCACCTTAGGGGTTAGAATTTCATCACATGAGTTTGGAGGGACATAAATGTTCAATTTCTCTGCTTTTCATCCACCCCAGTGCAGCATCAGTCACCACTATCTTTATATTAGTATATATTTATTGGGAACTTGCCCAGTGCCAATGCTAATGCTTTCTATGCATTAACAAATCTTATCCCTCAGAACAAGTTTTTTTATTATTCCTGTTTTATAGAATAAGAAAACTGGAGTTGAGAGAAGTTACGTGGCAAGCCCAAGTATCATATACTGGGAAGTACGCACATATACCCCAAATCTGTGCACTCATCTGTGCTTCACCTCTTTTACCTCCTTGGAAAAACACTCATGGGCATACATTGATCTTGTGATGATCTCTGAGGGGCCCTTCTTTCTATCAGCACTGCCCGCTCTACATTTTAGTCAGAATCAAATGCTTCTACAAAGAGATTTAGTCACTTAAAGCCAGTTCAGGAGAAACTTAGTCTGGAAAACTAAAGCTCATTTGCTTTTGAGGAAATAATTTCTTCAGGATACTAAATGGTACCCACCATCACCCAGAATCCCAAGAGTACACTGCAGTTCTTAAAACACTGCCATGGAAACGTCTTCCTTGGAAATATTATTTTATGGTTCTGTGGCTGATTTCATTTTCCAGAGATAACCATAACAATATATCCAATTCTATGCAGTATTTTTTCATAATTACATAATCACTTTGTTATTTCTTCCATTGACCCCTCTTTTTATACCTGGTAGAATATAATGGCTGCTCTTGATACAGTATGAGGGAAGTCATGTAAAGTGACTTCTGAGGCTGGAGTCAAACATGCGACATGCTTCTATTTGCTATATGGGGACAAGTGGTCTTGGAATCCAACTTTTAGATAGAGTTTTATTCAGAAACATTCATTCTCTCCAACTCCTTTGCATGAGCAGGTACACTTCCCTGTTCTGCTGGTGTTGGATTTGGCTGTATGACTTGCTTTGTCCAATGGAATAATGTAGAAGGGACAGTGTGTCAGCTCTGAGCCTTGGCCTTCAGAAGCCACATGTGTTTCTGCTCATCCTCTTGTATCTTTATCATGTCACATGAGTAATATGACTTGGCTACTCCAAAGAAGATGAGATGCATGGAACAGAGCCAGCTGATATCTGCCTAGATTAGAAAACCTCCAGCTGTGGGAAACTATCATTGTTGTCAGGCAGAGTTTTGGAATATTGTGTTACATAGCCATAGATAACCAATACAGAGATTTGAGACGTTTGAGTCCTGCTGAAATGACAAAGTGAAAAAAAAAAAAAAAGGCACTAGCCTCAAAGCTAGAGGTTATCAAAACTCTAGCTGTGGGCTTTTTTAGAACTGGGGGGAAATGAGAAAGATCTCACACAGTATCTCACGACATCAAGTTGTAATTGAGGTTGATGGCTTTGTATGAACTGCCAAAAATAAAATGTGAATAAACGTGTGGCAATGAAATATGAATGATAGATTTTATTGAAATAACAGACCTCTGGCTCCATGGCCTCAGTGAATTTTCCAGGAGGAATTTTGTTGAATGTCGGTATAAAGTCTAATGTTTTCTGTGGTTTCACATGAAGCAAAGTGGCTTGCTAGTAAAGCAGTTGGGCGTAGGTTTTAAAACTACTCCTAATGCCTTCTCAAGTGACCTCAGAGCATCCTGTCACATAATGCAAAGAAAGGCCTGAAACTGAAGAGGAACAGAAACAATCTCCCTGCAGCACAACCAACCACAATCCACGCTCATACTGAGAAGCTCATCAAACTAGCCACAAAGGTCATGACAAATGGTATGTTAAAAGAGGAGATACTCTTTGCTACATTTCTCTATTAGAGAGTACTGTTGAACATCGAGTATTCATTGGTATAGAATGTAAATGAGCTATTTTCTGCATTAGAGCCTTTTAATGAACCATCAGCAGACTTATACAATGACAGAAGCCATTTTGTTTGACACTGAATTTTCCCTCTACATCTGTATAAAGGAGGATATACAGGTGGCAAATAAGCACATGAAAAAATGTGTAATACCATGATCCATTAGAGAAATGCAAATTTAAGTCAAGATGACACATCACTACATATCTACGCGATTGGCTAAAATAAAAAAAAATACTGACAAAATCTGGTAAGAATTCAAAGAAATTGAATCCAGTACTGGTGGGAATGTAAAATGCTATAGATATTCTGGAACATAGTTTAATAATTGATTTTTTTCCAGTTTCATGGCAATAAAATTGACATCTGACATTGTATTAGAATAAAATATATAAAATTTTGATTTAATATATGGATATATTGCAAAATGATCACCACAAAAAGTTTATTTGAATTTCATCACCTCATAAAGTTACAATTTTTTTCTCATTATGAGAACTTTCAAGATTTATTCTCTCAGCAACTTTCAAATACACAATATAGTATTGTTAACCATAGTCATTATGCTGTACATTACATCCCCAGAATGCATTTATCTTATGACTGGAAGTCTGTACCTTTTGACCACCTTCACCAATTTACCCCACCACCTAAGCAGTTTCTTATAAAACTAAACACACAATTACCAAATGACTCAGTGATTACACCTTTTTCATTTTTCTATCACCCCCAACTCCTTGAAAGTTTTTCAGGTGCAGCTGACCAAACTTGCCTTCAAAACTGAGCACAAGACCTGCCTGGCCAGTCAACTACAATCCACAGTGATCTACTTAGAATGAGCACATGTCTCAGTAAGGTCATCTAGAGGCAATGGAACAACTCCCAGACTGTTTATGTATTAAACAAAAGACCTCTTTCCTCTGAAGATTCAATCCTTAGAAATACATGTCTATAATTCTCAAAACTGAGTATATGAAGTCTGAGAATGATGACAATGAGGAAATAGAATGTATAGGTGGAAAGAAAGGGCACATGGGTGTGACAACATCACTCAAGTAGGTTAATCACAAACTTACTAAACCAAACCAAAATTAAATGTTGACAGAGAGAAAAAGGCAAGTCTACAGGGCAAGAAAAGCATTTAATTGGGGTTCTTTTAAAGGTTGCAGTTTTCAGGTTTCAGCAACCTGAAAGTATTCCTTTTGATGACTACATGCAGGGGCTTTTAAAAGAGGGGAAGAAAAAAAAGAGTATTCAGGTGAACATTAGTTATTTACCAAGCAGTATAATTAGAGGGAAATTTATCTTTTACAAGTCATTGGTTTCTCATTAACTTCTCTTTCTATTATTGACGAAGAAACATTTTTTGCACAGTCCTTGAAAAATTCTTTCATAGCAAATAATTTCTTTTTGCAAGTCAGAAAGGTCAGTGCAATTTGTTTGTCCAACAAAATGGAGTCCAGACTATAAGAGGTAGTCACTGTGATCATGTAACATAAGAAAATCTTTTCAATATAAACTTTGGACATTTTCCTGAGTTACTGACTCTACTCTGGTGGTTTAGGTTTGTCTTCTCTTATGTCTTTTGTGTCCCCCCCAAATTCCCAGGCATTGTTGACTCACCCTTTTGGTTTTATTATCTTTAAAGTAGACCTATAGCTGTGGGTTAAGCACATCTAAACTTTATCCTCGAAACCATGTAATCCACTGAGGAACCCAGTTTCCACTTTCTTTCTTCAGTATTGCTGCTATCACAGCCAGAGATATACTGTGTAAGTGCCCAATGTAGAACACACTCTTCTGATGCAAGAAAGCAACAACTACTGCCCTTAAGTGATTTTATTAAAACAGCATCCTGGGCCAGATGGTTTCCCCATTCTCAGAGGAGACGTCAAGCAGATGGCACAACACAGATGGGATTTACAGAAGAGACCCTCTGGCCTTCAAAGGAGAGTTATGGATTATAGACTTGGGGGTGGAAATGAAGGACGTAGGGAGAAGTGCCACAGGTCAGCTCCCTTGTCACCTACTACTCCAAGATACTTGCCATGATCTTACTGACATATATCTATCATGTTCTGTGCCCATTTCTGTAAAGTCAATGCAATCTTCGATTTTAAATGGAAAGACTGAGCCTGAGAAAACTGTGCAAAAAGGGACATGTAGATTATTTCTAAAAACACTTAAACGATACCAAGAAAAAGACAATGAGCACAGAGCTTAATTAATTTATATTGATTGATTTACTTAATGAATTGGCTGTTTAACCCTACAAGAGAAGTGCAATTATAGTAGTTCAGAAAATAAGTTATTTTATAAGTGGCTTCACATGAATATCAAGTAATAAACAGGTTATTTTCCATAAAACTACAAGTGGTAACAAACCACTTTTTAAAAGGATGGTTGCCTGGATAACAATTTGTAAGAATAAGTCTTGGTTCAGTGAATTTAAACAAATTGGAGGAATTGTTACACTGGAGGGAGGTGTTAGGTGTCCTCAGGGTCCTGAATATCACCATGCTAGACTTTTTCATTCCCTTCTGGTTTAAAACTTTCAGGTATGGGATAAAGAATGATCAATTGTTGTTCTAGAGCCAAAGAAATCTAGAAAGATGCACACAAGAGAAAACTTTCATAGATACTGCATTTAAGGAATCAGGAAATCTGCCAAATGCATTTTATCAAAGGTGGAGCTAAGGCCTGGTCACTTGACTAAAATGTGACCATTTTTATAATTAGTATTCATCTAAGTTACCTGGCAAAGAAATAGAGGTAAAGAGCAGGAGAGACAGGGAAAAATGGCTTTGACGATAGAGGCTTTGTTCATCCCTCTTGCTACAAAATACAAGTTGTGACAGAAATACAGAGCAAACAGCAACCTAAGTTGCTTGGGATCTAGATAAACAGAAGCACTGCAACTGGGGAGAGAAATAATTAATCACCCTGTGAAGATAGGAGTGGGCAAATACTTGAGGCTGCCAGGTCCCAAATGGCTGAGTGGGACAGAGGCTATAGCAGGAGTAACTGGTAGCTGCAGAGACCTCTTAAAGGGGCCATGTCCCCTAGCGGACTTTTGCAGTGATGGACTTGCTTGCTTTGAGCACCAGTACCAGGTAGGCTGCTTGTGGGGGCACCAGGGACTTACAGAGAAACACTGAATTGTCGGAGTGAGGGCCAGAGATGAGGGTCTCCCCTGTGTCAAAGTGCTAGCTGTATTCATTGTTCCTCCGTTGAGCTCTCTCCTCTCCTAGTGTGAGCTCACTCCACCTAGAGGATTTCCTGAAACTCCACCCACTTTAACTCGCGGCCCCACCCAAGCCACATTCAAGTGTGTCCTAGGGGAGCTCGGTGCTCCTTGCTGAGCAGTGCCTAGACCCACAATGGTGGCAGCTGGCCTCAATTTCTGGCGTGGTTTCTTGAAGCAACTATAAACACAGTATCTGTGGATTGCTTGCTGAATCTTAACTGGTGACCCCGGAGGGACGAAGGCTTGGGCTAAATTTGGCCTCAGCTGAACCCCTCTCACAACTGTGCCACTGGACACCTACTTCACAAATCCACACTAATAAGATCGAGAGACTTAGAAACTTTGCTTAGTACATAGAAACAGACATGGAAAGGCAGCCAAAATGGGAAGACAAAAAAGCAGAATCCATATGAGAGAACAGAACAGAGATCCAGATATAATGGAGTCAAGTAATCTAATAGATGCGGAGTTCAAAACACTGGGTATAAAGATGCTCAATGAACTTATGGGAAGGGTAGATGAATTTAGTGAGAACTTCAACAAAGAGATAAAAAAAAAACATAACACTGGAAATAGAGATTATAAAAGAGAACCAGTCTGAAATGAAAAACACATTATCTGGGATGAGAAGTACATTAAATGGAATAAACAAAAGAATAAACAAATTGAATAAAGAAAAGGATCAAATGCCCTATCTAGAGGACAGGGGAGCCAAGCACATTCAGTCAGACTGGCAAGACATAAGATGCCAAGACTATAAAAATAATTTAAGGAGCATATGGGATACTATTAAGGGTCTAAATATTCGTCCGATTGGTGTAACTGAAGAAAACAAGATGTTGAATAGCTATTTGAAGAAATAATGATGGAAAATTTTTCTTACCTGGTGAAGGAAATGGACCTAAAACCCCAGGAAGCTCAGAGTATCCCAAAATCAGGGATTCAAATCGATGCATACCAAGACACATTATAATTAAAATGCCAAAGGTTAAATATAAAGAAAGACTATTAAAAGCAGCAAGAGAAAAACAGATAATTACTTATAAGGGAACATCTATAAGACTGGCAGCTGCTTTCTCAAAAGAAATTATGCAGGACAGAATGGCTTGGAAAAAAATATTAGACAGGATGAAGACCAAGGATCTACAACCAAGGATGCTTTATCCAGCAAAGCTATCATTTAGAGTTGAAGAACAGATAAAGAGCTTCCCAGAGAAAAATAAGCTAAAAGAAGTTATCACCACCAAGCCAGTATTACAGGAAATGTTAGAGGGACTTCTTTAAGAAGAAAAAATACAAAAGACTCACTTCAAATTAAAAGACACACACAGACTAAAAGGAAGGGGAAGGAAGAAGATATTGTTTTGATGGACCTGGAAGCTATTTAAGTCAGACAGAGAAAGATAAACACTATATGATTTCACTTATATGTGGAATCTAAGGAATAAAAAGAACAAACTAATTTTTTTTAAAAAAAAGAATAAAGAATGGTAATAACTATATTCCTTTAAACAAGTACCTCATATGGAAATAAATTAAGTGCTCCAAACAAAAGGCAGAATAGCTAAATGAATTAAAAAAAAAAAAAACAGGACCCCTACATATGCTGCCTGCCTACAAGAAATTCACTTCAGATTAAAGGACACACACAGACTAAAAGGAAGAGGATGGACCTAGAGAGTATTATGCTGAATAAAATGGATTGGATAGAGAAAGACAAATGTCTCCTGATTTCACATACATGTGGAATCTAAAGAACAAAACAAAATCAACAACAACAAAAGTGGGAATAAACTCATAGATACAGAGAATATTTTGAGGGCTACTAGATGGGAGGAGCATTGGGGGGATGGCAAAAAGAGGAAAAAGGCTTAAGAGATACAAATGTATAGATGCAGAATAGACATGAGACATAGAGTATAGCATGGGGAAAATGATTACTAATGTAATAAATATTTAAGGGGAAAGAAGGGTAGTAAATTTAGTGGGGTGATCGCTTTGCAAATTATGTGGATCTCTGATCACTATGCTCTACAACTGAAACTGTTATATTATTGTATGTCAACTATAATTGAAAAAATACTCATTGAATTGTACAATGTAAATATGAGCTACTAATTATCTATTATATTTCAATAAAGTCAGAAAAAGTAATACAAAAAAAAGAGAGAAAAGAACAGGAATAAGAACAAAATCATTAGCCATGGGATATCTCTGTAATACATTATTTCACAAATTTTGCATAATTAGATGTTATAATTTCTTGCTTAAATGACCTTCTTCTATATTTCTCTGGCATTTATGTATCCCTTGGTTTCATTCTAGATTTGGAGCACATTTGGTATAAAAAGAGTCCAGGCTTTCTCCAGTGAATTGTGTCACATACTGAGAAACAGAGAGGATGTAATTCTCTGGAGCAGCACCTGCCACTCAGCCTCTGTCAGGCGATAGCCTAACATGCAGGTGGTCATGCAGTAGCAAGTTTCCACCTAGTGCAATCTGATGAAGCTGTGACCCAAGGGCCACTGTAAAACCATATGTTACAATATGTACTTAGGTTTCTTAAATGATTGATTGTGTTGAATTTCATAATGTATTTTTTAAAACATTTTTTAAACCTTCAATCATTTAAAATCCAACTGATTTTTGTAATCATCTGAGAGCTCCATCCTCTAGTTGTGTTTGGGAAATAAGAGCTCCTATTTTTTCAAAAACTTAAAAAGAAATTTTTAATGATTTGATTTTTTAAATTGAATGGGATTGCCAGTACCATTCAAGAGGGAAAAAATGCCTTTTCAACAAATGGTGCTGAGAAAATTGCAGATTCACATGCAAAAGAATGAAGTTGGACCCTTACCTTACATCATATGCAAAAATTAACACAAAATGGATCAAAGACCCAAACTTAAGAATCAAAACTATAAAACTTTAGATAAAAAACAAAAGGGAAAAGACTCACTCATGATATTGAATTTAATAGCACTTTTTTTGGGGATATGACATTAAAAGAACAGGCAACCAAAGAAAAAATAGATAAATTGGACTTCATCAAAATTAAAAACTTTCATTCATCAAAGAAGACTATTTACTTAATGAAAAGTGTGAAAAAATTGTTTGCAAATCCTATCAGATTGGAACTGTGCAAAATGCTGGTAGAAATGTAAAATGGTATAGCCACTGTGGGAAACATAGAAAAAATTTAAACATAGAATTACTATTTAGCGATTCCATTTCTGGGAATTGAAAACTGGAACTCATATAATTTTACAACTCTGTGGACAGCAGCTTTATTAAAAATAATCAAATGTGGAAATAGCCCTATATTCATCTGGGGATGACTGGAGATACAAAACATGTTACATTATTACAATAGAATATTATTCACTTTAAAAAAAGAACTGACAGATGCTACAATATGACTGAACGTTGAAAATATTATACTAAGTAAAATAGTCTGGTAATAAAGGACAAATATCACATGATTCCTCTTATGTGATGTAGCCAGAATAGTCAAATTCATAGAGACAAAAGAGAGAGTAGTGGTTGCCAGGGACTAGGGGAGGGAAGAATGCAGAGTTACTGCCTAATGGGGATAGAGTTTCAGTCTGGGAAGATTAAGATGTTCTAGAGATGGATGGCAGTGATGGTTGCACACTAATGGTGAGTAGACGTAATGCCAGTAATGTACATGTAAAAAAAGGCTTAAAGCAGACATTTTTATGTTATGTACATATCACCACAGTAGAATAATGGCTCTGATCGTACTCTAGAATGCTTATCGATTTAACCTTAAGTCAAAAATAGTTTACAATTCTATATGAACTATAATTTCATTTTTATCATAAGAATTCAAAATATGCATAGAAAAAGGTGATTGAACTGCACAATCAGGAACATAGCTTTACCATGGCAATGAATGCTACGTGGCATGAGAGTGTGGCATGGGAGGCTTAATTTTTTGTGCTTCCTCTCCTCAGTATTTTACTAAAATAATCTCTTTACGACACTCTATTTCCATTTTTTCTTGAAAACTTGTGATAAATATAGGCAGGTGATAAATGGCCTCAAATCCAGAAGAACAGAAAGGGGGAAGTGTTCTGAGAACCTGTCTTTGTTGAGATTCCCCCATCTGTGAAAGGCTACGTAACTCCTGAAGGATCAGGTGTAACAGTATTCAGCAGATCACGCTAAAAGAATAAAGCCATAAAGGAGTTGCTGTCCTTAATATGGTAGACTGTGGAACAATAGGCGGTGAACTATTTTTCAGAGTGTTCAGATATATCAGCTGTTAGAAAATCTTGTTATTTGTTTTGTAGACTGAACACTTTTAAATTTTGTTTTTCAGGGTCAGTGTGGTTCTTGTTGGGCTGTGATGACGTGCTACTAAAAGGGTCACAAAGATGTAGTAATAGGTTAAGGTTAAGAGCCTACGTGCTAATCGCCATGTCTCGCTTCTGGACACCTGCTTGCTTGAAAAGTTATTGTTTGACTATTACTCCTGGAAACCTAACAGTTGCCCATGGGAACCTAACAGTTACCCATGGGAACCTAACATTTTAACAGTACGCTTTCTGCTTCTGTACCCCTGCTTGCACAACCCACCTTTAGGT
>PVKZ01007975.1:0-18932 GCA_004027375.1 Macroglossus sobrinus | reverse complement strand
CTCACTCCCCCAGACCAAGGGTAAAGAAATGCATGGCAAAATAAGGGAAAGAAATGAAATGGAAGGGAAGGAGAAGAGAAGGGAAGGGAAGGAGAAGAGAAGAGAAGGGAAGGGAAGGGAAGGGAAGGAAGGAAGGAAGGAAGGAAGGAAGGAAGGAAGGAAGGAAGGAAGGAAGGAAGGAAGGAAGGAAGGAAGGAAGGGAAAAAGAGAGAAATGTGGGGAGGACACATTGTTCAATACCAGGACATTCATCATCATTGAAAGGCATACCCAGCAAGTGCCATTCTTGGTACAGGACCATGATCACTACCCTTGAGGGAGAGAAAACTAAGACACTTCCATTCACAAACTGAGTAATGCAATTATACACTGAGTTCTGGCATCAATAGAAAATATGCATGGCCATGTGGAATTTCAGAACCATCCAGAAGGGTAGTTAAAAGAAGTTTTCAACAAATATCAAAAGCAAAGGATATCAAGAACAAGGACTCAGTCCATGGGTGTAATTAGAGATTGTGGCAAGGCAGCAGGGGAAGCAGTTAACCAAAAAAGAGGGAGCATCAGAAGCATAAACTTTTTAATAAGTAATACAGTGACATTTCCTAAAGATACTCCCTTATCTCACAGAATCTAAGTTGAAATTTTCTCCATCTACACTCCACCTTTGCCAGGAGCTCATAAATCTGTGCTCTGACCTACTCATGATGGGAAACTCAGCTGGGAGAACAGGTTATCTCCCCAGCCACTGCACATGGCACCAGGAGCCACCTGTGACCACCTGTAGGAGGTTAGGAAACATCTGGTCAAGGTCATCTTCTGCCACCACCATGAGTCTGACTCTGTGTTACTTGTGTCTGTTTTTAAATATACATCTCTCTCCAAAACAGCAACTTTGTAACATCAAGATGTTGCATAATGACTGAGAGGATTCCAAGAACCAAGCCACACATGTAGACCTATGAGAAACCACATGTGGGCAAAAAAAAAATAACCTCAACTCGAATATTATTTTTCTCAAAGTAGTAATTTTTTTTCTCAAATTAGTGTTGGGGGCCATGCTAACTATGTGATGCAGACTGAGAACAGGTAAGGATATGTTGTGCTTATAAACTTCTGCACTAAAGGAACTTGAGGAATATTTTCAAAATAATCCTAATATCTACCATTCATTGACTGCCTACTAAGTGTTAGACACCTTATAAACATTATCTCTAATTGTCCAATATGGCCACAAAGTAGTTTTATTATGCTTATATTTCTAATTAGAAAAGTAACTACTGAACCAATAAATGACTCATCAAATTCCCACAACTGTTAAATGGAAAAGGTAGGTTTGGACATAGTTTCTTTCATCTCCAAAACTTACAGTCCTATCACTCATTATGCATTCTTCCCTATCCATCTAGAAATGCTAAAAATGACAAGAGTATTGACTTCCAGTATTTGTTCAACTCCAGTAAGTAGGCAGAGTATAGCCAGGGACAGTGTTGAAGGATTATTTACATATTCCTCACAATAGCCCCAGGAGGTAGGTACTATTATTATATACTATAAATATACACATATGTGTATATAAGTGTGTGTATGTGTATATATACAAAGAGAGAGAACATTGAACTAATCTATGCACAGAGAATGTCAGGCTAAAATTGACTGGGGACTCAGAACTGATGATGAGGAAAGTCAAATCTGAATATGCCCATTCCTTCAAAAGAACAACACAATATTAACAAATGTTCAGAATTATTAAGGCTCAATGGTACCAAAGCAAATCAGAGACATCAGTAAGAATTCCTTTTCTTCTGGAACTAATTAATTCTCAACCACAGTGGTTAATAATTTACCAAAACTTTAGCAGCAGCATTTGTGTCCAAAACTAACCTCAACTTACTCTTTTGGAGTCTACTAAATCCTGTAAGAAAGTAGAGAAGCAATAATATCACCAATTTCAAACCAGATCACAACAGTACCTGTTGATAAGATCTTTCCTTCCTTCCTTCTTCTTTTTCACCTTGTTCCAAGCCTCATGGGTTCAGAAACCACAGCTGGGAAGATCAGGGAGAATAAATCAGTATACAGAGGAAAGGAAAGAAAGCCAGTCACACTTTTGCCTCATGTAAATTTTAGGCCTCTAATCTGAAAGAGATCCAGCTTCTAGTTCCACATTTTGAGAGAAAGGAATTTAACATTAAATCAGGATCAGCGTTCTTTTATTATTATGACATTATACTTGGTAAATATATTTGATAATGGGTTTGAGCACTGAACAGGACTCTGGAAACTTCTATTTCCTAAAAGTGGCCAGAAATTATAAATACCAAAGTGAATAGAATAGAACATGATCTCTCCATGAGTGATTCGAGACCCCTTGTCTATACCAAATAAGCCTCAATGAGACAATATCCCAGTTCAAATAAGAGTGATTGCTCTCCATTTTACCTCTTGGACAAGAGTTTTTAACCTGAGATTCAAGGCCTCCTAAAAAAACAAACAAACAAACAAACAAAGCAACATTTTATGTAAATATATATACATATGCCTTTTTTCTGGAGAGAATCCACAGCTTTTATCAAAGTCACAAAAAAATGGTTAAAATTATTTCCAAATCAGAGAAGTTCTGGAATACAAAGAAAATTTTTGACTTTGGCTTTAAATCTGGTTTATATCTCCTCCAGATGGAGCACTGGTCAGCACCCTGCTATATCTATCTTAAAATAGACCTGAGAGATGGGCTACAGACTGCTCCAAACTCCAGAAAGCCCTTTCGATGTGTTTCCAGGACATGATGGTCTAGGACTGGAGAAGATGGAAATTAGCTTTGAAATTTAGGAGATAGTTTTCTAGGCCATAGAAACTTACTTCTAAAAACTGGATGGCTCATTGAGGTCACCACTATTCTGACTATATTTTTACTGCTTTTAGTGACTTGTGATAAACATGTTTTCTAAACATATGTTTTGACATGAAATGCATATAATGCATGTAACCCAAGTGATTTGATTTCCTAATGTTCAGTTTCTGGCTACTGGCCTTCCAAGATATTGGCCTTTCTTTTGTGTCTACAATTGGATTAGGTGATGCTTGTTCTAGCTGCTAACTTAAATGTAATGCTAGCCCAAAGCATCAAATCTTAATTAAGCTAGTAGCACTACCACCCCTACTTACCCAAATCACAGGTGCTTTTCCCTCAATTAAAAAGCTATCTCAATTGTGTCTCTAGTCACTGCAGTATCAGTCAGCGAAGAGTCACAGAAAATGAGTCATTAGCATTTCAATCTAGAATTGAAAAATGCTTTCATTGAACATCAGAGGACATAATTAATTTGATACACAGCAAAATAATGGAGAAAACATTAGCTGTCTTAAGAATCAAGTACAAGTAAACTTAAATTGATATATGAAAGCGATCAATTAGCTACTAGAAATGGTATTTAATGGTTAGTTTTCAACTATCCATGTTAATAGAGAGTGGCACAGATAATCGAACATAGCAGATAATTTTTAAATAATTAATATTTGGCTTTAGAACCCTTTATTTATTTATTCGCACCAAAGTTACTTTTCTAATAATGTTTTTCTTATATTAACATTCATATGAGAATGCAGCTCCCTAGCAAGCAGCAACTGATTACAGAGGGAGACAAGCCATATCCATACCAGGTAAGAGTAGGAAGTCAAATAAAAGATTAAAATTTTACTCTGCATTAAATCTTTCAAACTCAAATAATTGAGAATGAGCTCTAATCTTTTTGAATGTGACCTCTTCAGAAGCTGGTTTCTGACCTTCCAGATAAACACCGTGTGTGACCTTCAACACTGTGTAGTTCTTCTCAACACTTATCATACCACATAATTATTTGCTCGATCTCTCGTCTCCACACTAGAACATAAACTCCAAGAAGGTAGAAACAGAGTCTTTATTGGTCTACATTTTATTCACAACACCTAGAAACTTAATTGGTATGTAGTAGATTTCAACACATATTTATTTGTTGAATAAATAAAAGCTCTCTAATTTATTCTTCTGAATTATCTGTGATAAATGAGAAAGATTTATTTAATATTTCATAAAATATGTGATCAGGTCTCCATGAGAAAGCCTGATCTGGAGATAGAAGCTCCATGAGAACAGGGATCCCATTGACCTTATTCATTCCTATGTACCAGCTTGCGTCACAGAGCTTCATATATTATAAACTCTAAACAAATAAAACCAAGCTATTAGCCCTATATTGCCCCCGACTTAAACCAAATCATAAGTGTTTTACCCCCATGTTAGATGCTATCTCAATTGTTTCCCTAGCCACTGCAGCATTAACCAGCTAACAATCACTGAAATTGTTTGGGACAATAAGCAAGAGTAACCAAGAAAACAGTTGCAATATTCTGACTGTGCATGTTTCCTACCAAGTGGCAGAGAGGAAAAAAGAAAGATATGACAGTTTGAATTTTTGAGAAGGCTGGTAGATCTGAATTAGTGTAGCTTTGCCCAGATGAGAACAGAATGTAGAGTTTCTCTTCTTTGATTCTATGGTAAAGCTATTAGTTTGCTCTCTCTCTCTCTCTCTCTCTCTCTCTCTCTCTCTCTCTCTCTCTCTCTCTCATCACAGTTGGTCTAATCTCTATTCATCTACACTTCATCTATATTCCTTGGGCACATCAGGACTTTGGAATCTGTGCAGTCATTCTACCAAAAACCTTTTTTTAGTATTTTTTATTACTATCCCACCCTAATATTTCCCTAATGTGAAGGGTTTGGTTATATATACAGTCTGCTCTGGGATTCAGAGATGAAAGAAATAGTGGAGGAACCTGAAGACAAATCAATATTGGCCCCATAAAAGCCTTTCACATCAAAATAAATGGGCATGAAACTTCCATTCAGCACCTTGGAGACCACCTAATACGATATCCTCATTTCATAAATAAGGAAAACTGAGGCCCAAATGACCATAACATTACAGAACTCACATTAGTATCACATGACAAGGGTCATCTGGGTAACAAGGGAAACATTTTCTCTTTGTGGCTACACTCTAACTCAACAGATGGCTCCTTCCTCTTAATATGTAAACAGGTAATATTGAAAACTAAAGAACGCAAAGATGAGTCGTCATGGGGCCATCCCACAAAACCATTTGTAGTATATTACTCAGCATATTGTCCCTACAACTGTGTGAATTGAAACAAATTGAATCCATCTTCCCTTTGACATCACTGTCCACTGCCTTCATATTAACACAAAGAAGATGAGAGTTTTCTCACAAGTAGCAACTATCTAAACAACTATTTTGGTGCATTCTCAAACTTTCCCAGTCCCTTCATGGCACCCAGGTATAAACCGGCAAAAGTGAGCCTGCAAGGTTGTCTAGATATATTTTTTCCCCTTAGTGGAATCTCCATTACTTAAGACTTTAGAGGACAGGGATACTATTTAATAAGGCCCATGTGATACAAAGTCACAGTTCTCTAATAACACATCAATATGTAATATACTTAAACTCATGGAGTCAAGCGCTAAAATTTACTACTTAAAAGACAAGTTAATAGGTTAAACAGACATCTTAAGTTGAATTGACTAAGGAAAGCTAAAAATAAGGTCAAGAAGGTTCATTCCATGTAAAAGAACCCTGAGGTATCCTACCTCAAAGGTATAACTAAAGAGAAAAAAAAGAGTGAAAGAGAGAATAAAGAGCTAGGGACCAAGAACAAGGTCTCTGACATCAATAAGGACCAAAACAATATGCTTACACTCCAAACTGTATCATACAGAAAAAATATTCTATCCCAAATTAAATGTTATGTACAGTTACTTTTTTATTTTTATATAGCAACTTCAGCAAGACATAGAAAAAATATTTTACTTCCTAATTTGATAATATAATTTACCTATGTCATTAAATAGTAAGATTGTGAAAAAGGTCACATTACTCTTTCACTATTAGTTTACATCTTTATTGAGTTGTGTCTGTTTTTTGTTTTGTTTTTGTTTTTCAAGATTTCTTTCTTTTAGGGGAGGGAGAGAAGCCTTATATTTTTTTATTAAGTTTATTGGGGTAACATTGCTTAATACAATTATATAATTTTCAGGTGTATATTATCATTTTACATCTGTATATTCTATTGTGTGTTTACCACCCAAAGTCCAGTTTTCTTCAGCTACCATATATTTGATCCCCCTTACCCACTTCACCCTCACCCTAAACCCTGTATTTGACCCCATTACCCCATCTACCTCCCCCACCCCCAATCCACTAATAACCACTACTCTATAATCCTATAGAAACCACTAGTCTATATCTATGCCCATGAGGCTCTGTTTGTTTGTCCTGCTTATTTGCTGCTTTTAGATTTATAACCCCCCATATAAGTGATATCATGTAATTTTCATCTTTTTCTGTCTGGCTTATTTCATTTAGCATGGCTATCCTGAGGTCCAGCCATGTTTTCACAAATGGCAGTATTTCATCTCTTCTTATAGCTGGGTAATATTCCATTGTATATATGTGCCACAGCTTCTTTAGCCAATCATCTATCACAGGACACTTTGGTTGCTTCCATGTCCTGGCCACTGTGAATAGTGCTGCTATGAACATCAGTGTGGAAATACCTTTTGGAATATGGGTTTTCTGTCTTTGGGCTAAATACTTAGTAGAGGGATTGCTGAATCATATGTTATATCAATTGTTAGTTTTTTGAGGAACCTCTCTACTGTTTTTCATAGTGGCTGTACAAATTTGCAGTCCCACCAGTAGTATGTGAAGGTTCTTTTTTCTTTGTATCCTCTTGAACATTTGTTATTACTTGTCCTGTTAATTATAGCCATTCTAAAAGGTGTGAGACTGTATCTCATTCTGGTTTTAATTTGCATTTCCCTAATAGCTAGCAATGTTGAGCATCTTTTCACATATTTGTTGACCATTTGTATGCCCTCTAGGGAGAAGAGTCTGTTCTGGTCCTCTGTCCATTTTTTGATTGGATCCTTTGATTTTTGTTGTTATTGAGTTGTATGAGTTCCTTGTATATTTTAGATATTAGACCCTTATCAGAGGCATTGCTTGCAAATATATTTTCCTATTCAGATGGTTGTGTCTTTACCTTGTTGACAGTTTCTTTTGCTGAGCAGAAACTTTTTAGTTTAATGTAGTCCCATTCATTTATTTTTTGCTTTACTTCCTTTGCTTTTGAGGTCAAATTCATAAAATCCTTTTTAAGTTCAAGGTCCTTGAGTTTAGTTCCTATGTTTTCTTCTATGCATTTTATTGCTTCAGGTCTTATATATAGGTCCTTAATCCATTTTGAGTTGATTTTGGTGTGTAGTGATAGACAAGAGTCTAGTTTAATTCATTTGCAGGTAGCTTTCCAGTTTTCCTAGCACCATTTATAAAAGAGGCTTTCCTTTCTCCACTGTATGTTTTTGACTTTCTGTCAAAAATTATTTGCCCATGTAAATATGGGTTTACTTCTGGACTTTCAGTTCTGTTGCACTGTCCATGTGTCTGTTTTGTTTTTTTTTTTTTCCCCAATACCATGCTGGTTTGATTACTGTCACTTTGTAGTATAATTTAAAGTCAGGCAAAGTGATGCCTCCAGCCTTGTTTTTCTTTTTTCAGGATGACTTTGGTGATTCAGGGTCTTTTGTGTTTCATTCAAGATAATAATTTTTGTTCTATTTCTTTTAAAAACTGCCAATGGGATTTTGATGGAGATTGCATTAAATCTGTATAATGCTTTAGGTAATCAGGTCATTTTGACTACATTGATTCTTTCAACCCAGGAACATGGAATATCTTTCTATTTCTTTGTATATTCTTCAAATTTTTTAATGGGATCTTGTAGTTTTCATTATATAGATCTTCACTTGTTTTGTTAAATTTATTCTTAGGTATTTTATTCTTTTTGTTGCAATTGCAAAAGGAATTATTTTTTTCACTTCTTTTTCTGACACTTCATTATTTTGTATTCAGAGACTTTACTGTATTTGCTGATTATTTCTAATAGTGTTCTTGTGGATTCTTTAGGGTTTTCTATAGAGAAAATCATGTCATCCACAAACAGAGACAGTTTGACTTCTTTGTTTCCTATTTAGATGCCTTTTATATTATTTTCTTGCCTGATTGTACTCACTAAGACCTGCAATGTTATAACAGTGGCAATAGTGGACAGCCTTGCCTTGTTCCTGATCTTAGAGGGAAGACTTTTAGTTTTTCACCATTAAGTATAATGTTGGCTGAGGGCTTCTCATATATGGCCTTTATTGTGTCAAGTTACTTTCCTTCTATACTGATTTTGTTAAGTGTTTTAACCAGAAATGTATACTGTATCTTGTAGAAGGCTTTTTCTGCATCTATTGATAGGATCATATGATTCTTATTTTTTAATTTGTTTATATGATGTATCACATTAATCAATTTGCATATGTGAAACCGTCTCTGATCCTGGGATGAAGTCCACATGATCATGGTGTATAATCTTTTTAATATGTTGCTGTATTCAGTTTGCTGGTATCTTATTTAGGACTTTTGCATCTGTGTTCATGAGAGATATCAGTCTATGGTTTTCTTTTTTTGTGTTATCTACACCAGGTTTTGGTATCAGGGTAATATTGACCTCATATAATGAGTTGGGATGTATTGCCTACTCTCAATTTTTTGGAAGAATTTGAGGAGAATAGGTATTAAGTCTTCTTTGAATGATTGGTAGAATTCACTTGTGAAGCCATGTAGTCCTGGACTTTTACTTCTTAGTAGGTTTTTAATTTCCATATTGCTGATCGGTCTATTTAAATTTTCCAGTTCTTCTTGATTCAGACTAGGAAGTTTGTATTTTTCTAACTCCTGGTCTATTTCTTCTAGGTTATTAAATTTTGGAGTTGTATACCTTTTCATAGTTTTTTGCATAATTCTTTGTATTTCTATGGTACCTGTCATCATTTCTCCTCTTTCATCCATGATTTTGGTTATTTATATCCTTTCTCTTTTTTTTTATTGAGTCTAACCAGAGCTTTGTCAATTTTATTAACCTTCTCAAAGAATCAGCTTTTTGTTGCATTTATTTTTTCTATTGTTTTTGTTTGTTTGTTTGTTTTCAATTTCATTTATTTCTGCTCTAATTTTGATTATTTCTTTCCATCTGCTGACTTTAAGCCTCATTTGTTCTTCCTTTTTTAGTTTTTTAAGACAAAAAGTTAAATTGTTTATTTGGGCTCATTCTTGTTTTTGAGATAGGCCTATGATGATATGAACTTTCCTCTTATGATCGCTTTTGCCATTTCCCACAATTTTTGATATGTTGTACTATCATTATCATTTGTTTCTATGTATCTCTTGATCTCTCTTTTTATTTCTTCTCTGACCCAGTTATTCTTTAGTAGCATGTTGTTTAATCTCCATGTATTTTTCTTCCCTCTTTCCTTTTACAATTGATCTCCAGCTTCAAAGCATTATGATCAGAGAAAATGGTTTGTATGATTTTAATCCTCATATTTGTTGAGGCTATCTCTGTGTCCCAGTATGTGGTCAATCCTTGAAAATGTTCCATGTGCCCAATAGAAGAATGTATAAGCTGTTGTTTGGGATTGAAAGGCTCTGTAAATGTCAATTATGTCCAGTTGGTCTAATGTATCATTTAAAAATATTATTTCATTATTGATTTTCTGTTTAGATGATCTGTCCATATCAGACAGTGGGGTATTTAGGTCCTCTACTTCAATAGTGTTTTGGTCTGTTTCTCTCTTTAGTTCTGGTAGTATTGCTTTATATATTTCAGGGCTCCCTGATTGCATAGATATTAATAAGTGTTGTCTTCTTGATGCATGATTCCCTTTATCATTATGAAGTGTTTCTTGGTAGCTTTATCATTTTTATTTTTAAGTCTAATTCATATAATATTAGCACCACTACTCTCAATTTTCTCTGAATGTCATTTGCTTGAAATATCATTTTCCACCCTTTCACTGTGAGTTTATACTTATCTTTGGAGCTGAGATGTGTCTCCTAGAGGCATCATATGATTAGGTTTTGTTTTTTTAATCCAATCTACAACTCTGTGACTTTTTATTGGTGAGTTCAGTCTATTTACATTTAGGATAATTATTGAAATATGAGATTTTCCTATAGCCATTTGTCTTTTGCTTTCTGGTAGCTCAGTATTTTCATTGCTTCCTTGTCCTTGTGTGTTTGGTTTTTTTTTTATTTTGGGTGGCTTTTGTGGGTTTTCACTCTGGTATTTCTTGTTTTATGTTATATACTTCAGTTCTGAATCTCTGATGTGTGGTTACCATTATAAATATATAGAAGATAGTGTGTATGTGTGTGTGTGTGTGTGTGTGTGTGTGTCCATTTTCTTCTGCTTGTGCCTTATCTCCATTCCTCTATGTGAATTTGAATTTTTTGAATCCTTTCTCTTTCTGTCATTGTTGTCTCAGTTTGTCCCTAAGCATGCTGAACATTCATTAGTATCTTGCTATAGCAAATATCTTCTTATCATTTAAGCTTATAATACCCTGTTCTTAGTAAGGGTTGCACTGCTCTGCTTCTATCTGCCTAATAGTCATCTTACTCCTCATGTAATTTTTTTGTCATTTTGTTTTAGATGAGCTGAACCCTTTTGGTATTTTCTATAATGCAGACCTCATAGCAGAAAATTCTCTCAATTTTGGTATGTCTGGAAAGGTCTTTATTTCTCCTTCATATCTAAAGAAGAGTTTTACTGGATTCATTATTCTTGGCTGGTAGTTCCTTTCATTTAATAGTTTGAATATTTAATTTTTCTCCCTTCTGGCTTGTAAAGTTTGTGCTGAGAAGTTTGATGATAATCTAATGGTTTTACTTTATAGGTTACCATCTTCTTTTTCCTGGCTGCCCTGAGAATTCTTTCTTTGATGTTGATTTTTGATTATTTTAATACAATGTGTCTTGGAGAAAGCCTTTTTGGGTTGAGATAATTGGGTGTCTGTTGATTTCTTAAATTCCAATCAGAGCTCATTCTTTAGATTTGGAAAATTCTCATCAACTATTTGTCTGAAAATGCTTTCTAATTTCTGCTTCTTTTCCTCTCCTTTGAGAATGCCTATTATTCTTATGTTTTCTCCTCTGATACTTTCAGCTAGTTCTTATATTTCTCTTTCATTATTTTTTATTCTTTGGTTTCTCTCTCTGATTTATTTCTAGATTTCTGTCTCAATATAACTGGCTGTTTCAAGTTTGGTATTTTATTTTTCATCTCTTTCAGTGTGTTCTCTACTAGAGAAGATTTATTTGGTTCTTTTTGAGAGTTTCAGTCTCCGTGCTATAGAACTCATTCTGCTCATCTAGTTGTTTTTTCAATTCTGAAATTATTGATATGAATTATTTTGGATCTCACTGAGCTTTTTCAAAAATACCATCCTGAATTCTCTATCATTTAAGTTGCATATTTCTATGTCTGTAAGCTTATTTTCTGGATACTTTTCTCTTTCTTTCTGAGATGCCTTGTCACCTTGTTTGTTCATGGCATTTAATGGACTATTTCTCTGCCTGGGCATTAATGAAAGTGTATTCTGCTGTTTTTCCAGAAAGAAGATGTATTATGTAAAGGTTTCTCTTTAGCCTGTTGCAAAGAAGTTGCTTTTCTTTTGGTTTCCAGTAGGTGGTGCCTAAGTCTCTTTTATCCCTGCTTCATATGAAGTCTTAATAATGCCTTTTTTCCTTTTTCTTATAGATATTCAATCACGTTCGCTACCTTCTGTCGCAGTCCCTGTTAGTGACAGTAGCTTTTGTATCGGATTTTCTTGTGACACTGTTTGGTCTCAGAGGATATTGGGGGGAGAGGCCCTCTGTGTTGGGAAATGGGAGCTGCAACTCAGCCTTCTGTTTTGCAACTATAGCTGGTAATTATCAACTGTCGCTCTCTGCCGTCCCCACTTCTCTGCTTTCTGCCTTAAAACCTGAGCACTGCCGCTTTGTGGAGCTTACAGCTCTCTCAGGCAGGGCTGTTCAGGGAACCTGCTGCACCTTCTTCCCTTCCCCTCCTCCTGCAGGAAGCTCCCACTGTGAGAGGCAGCTTCTTAGTTTCTCTGTCTCCTGCCCAACTTCCAAGGTTCTGACCTGTGGTAGTTCTTATGTGCATATCCACTCTCAGATGTGCTGGTGTATGGGTTGAGCATTTTTTGTTGAGTTTTAAATGTTTAGCTTATTGTTGTTTCTAGGGAAGTGATCTAGGGACATCTCTTACTCTGCCATGTTTCTGACGTCACTCTCTTTTGTTGATGCTTTCCTTCACTGTGCAAATTCTTTTAATTTGATATGTTCAAGTTCTTTATTTATTTTTTTTTTGGTTTGCCTTTCCGCCCCCCCCCAATATATATATATATATATATATATATATATATATATATATATATATATATATATATAAACAATGTCAAAGTTTATTGCCTTTGTTTTCCTCTAGAATTTTTATGCTTTCAGGTCTTACATTTAAGTCTTTAATCCATTTTAAGTTTATTCTTGTATATGATGTAAAAAAGTGGTCTAGTTTTATTTTTTGCATGTATCTGTCTGCTTTTCCCAATACAATTTACTAAAGAGACTGTCTTTACCTTGTCACCTTTGTCATATATTAATTGACTATATAGGTGTGGGTTTATTTAGGCTCTCTATTCTGTTCCACTGATCTATATGTCTGTTTTTATGCCAGACATATTACACAGTCTTGATTAGTATACATTTGTAATATAGTTTGATATCAGGTAGCATGATACCTCCTACTTTGTGATTCCTTAGCAAAATTGCTTTGGCTATTTGAGGACTTTTCTAGTTCCATATAAATTTTAGAATTATTTGGTCAAGCTCTGTGAAAAGTTCTGTTGGTGTTTTGATAGGGATTGCATTGAATCTATAGATTGCTTTGGGCAGTACAAGCATCTTAACATTGTTAATTCTTCCTAATCCATGAGCACAATATGCTTCTATTTATTTGTATCATCTTTTTCTTCTCTTTTCAATGTCTTATAATTTTCCAAGTACAGTTCTTTTACCTCTTAGATTAATTTCTTTCTAGGTATTTTATTGGTTTTGATGTAATTGTAAGTGGGATTGTTTTCTTAATTTCTCTTTCTGATAGTTTGTAATTGATGTATAAAAAAGCAACAGATTTTTGGCCATTAATTTTGTATCTTACTACTTTACTGAATTCATCAGTTCTAGTAGTGTTTTGGTGGAATCTTTAGGGTTCTCTATAATATCATGTCATCTGGAAATAATGACAGTTTTACTTATCCTTTCAATTTAGATGGCTTTTTTCCCCTTGCTGATTGCTAGAACTTTTAATACTATGTAGAATAAAAGTGATGAAAGTAGGCATTCTCGCCTTTTCCCTGAAATTAAGAAAAACATTTTTAACTTTTCACCATCAAGTATGACGTTAACTGTAGTTTTGCCATATATAACCTTTATTATGTTGAGGTACATTCCTTCTGCAACCACTTTGCTGAGTTTTTATCATAAATGTATGCTGGATTTTGCCAATTGTCCTTCTGTATCTATTAATATAATTATATAATTTTATCTTTCATTTTGATTTGCACATATCGAACCAATCATGCATCAAAGAAATAAATCCCACATGATCATGATGTATGATCTTTTGAATGTATTGCTAAATTAGTTTGCCAATATTTTGCTAAGAATTTTTGCATGTATGTACATCAGAGGTTTCGGCTTGTAATTCTCTTGTATTTTGTCTGGTTTTGAATCAGGGCCTCATAAAATGAGCTTGGGAAACTACTTCTTCATGTTTTTATCATAGTTTTAAAAGAATGGGTATAAATTTTTCTTTGAATGTTTAGTAAAATTCAGTTGTGTAGACATCTGGTCTATGAGTTTTGTTTGTCAGGAGTTTTTTGTTTTTTTTTTAATTACTTATTCAATTTCATTAGTACTTAACAGTTTGTTCATATTTTCTGTTTCTTCTTTATTCAGACTTAGAAGACTGTATGTTTCTAGGAATTTATCTATTTCTTCAAGGTTGTTCATTTTGTTGACATAGAATTGTTTGTAATATTTTATTACAATCTTTTGTGTTTTTGTGGTGTTGATTGTCACATCTCTTTCATTTTTTATTTTGTTTACTTGGGCCTTCTCTCTTTTTTTTTTTTTTGATGAGTCTGGATAAGGTTTTATCATTTTTGTTTATCTTTTCAAAGAAACTGCTCTTGGTTTCATTGATCCTCTGTTTTATGTTAGACTCTATTTCCTTTTTTCCATCCAGATCTTTTGATTTCCTCCCTTCTACTCACTTTGAGTTTCATTTATTCTTTTTTTTCATTTTTTCATTTATTCTAGATTGTTTTTGTTTCTTGAGTAAGCCTATATTGCTATGAATTTCCATCTTGGGACTTATTTGGCTGTGTTCCATAGATTTGGGGTTATTGTGTTTTTATTTTCATTTATCTCAAGGTATCTTTTGATTTCTTCCTTGATCTTGTTTTTAACCTAGTCATCATTTGGTAGCATGTTATGCAGACTTCATGTGTTTGTGTTTTTCAGTTTTCCTCTTGTAATCGATTTCTAGTTTCATATCATTGCAATTGAAAAAGTTTGATATGATTTAATCTTCTTAAATTTGTTAGGACTTGTTTAGTGGCCTAACATATGATCTATTCTGGAAAATGTTTCATGTTCACTTGAAAATAATGTATATTCTGACTCTTTTACATAAAATGTTCTAAAAATATCAATGAAATCCATCTGGTCTAAGGTGCAATTTAAGGCCACTGTTTCCTTGTTGATTTTCTGTCTGGATGGCCTATAAATAAATATCAATGGGGTATTAAAATTCTCTACTATTACTATATTACTGTTGATCTTTCCATTTATGTCCATCAGTATTTGCTTTATATATTTAGGTTTTCCTATGTTAGGTGCATAAATGTTTATAGGGGTCATATCCTTGTTGGATTGATCCCTTTATCATTACAAAGTGTCCTACTCTGCCTCCTGTTATAGCCTTTGCTTTAAAGTCTATTTTCCCTGATATATGTATTTCTACCCCAGTACATTTTCATTTCCATTTGCATAATATATTTTTTCATCCCTTTACATTTGGTCTGTATATATCTTTTGATCTGAAGTGAGTCTTTTGTAGGCAGCATACATAAAGATTTTATTTTTTTATCCATTCAGCCATCCTATCTTTTGATTGGAGAATTTATTTACATTTAAGATGATTGTTTATAATTATGTATTCATATTTATAATCCTTTTTTTCTTTTTCTTTTTCTTAAAGAAGTCCCTTTAACATTTCTTGTAATACTGGTTTGATGTTGATAAACTTCATTAGCTTTATCTTGTCTGGGAAGCTCTTTATCTTCTTTTGAACCTAAATGATAGTCTTGCTGAGTAGAGTAATCTTGATAGTAGGTCCTTGCTTTTCATCCCTTTGAATATGTTGTGCTAATTCCCCTAGACTTCAAACTTCATGTTGAGAAATCAGCTAATGGTTTTACTGGAGCTCCTTTGTAAGTAACTAATTACTTTTCTCTTGCTGCTTTTAAGATTCCCTTTTTGTCTTTAACCTTTGGCATTTTAATTATGATGTGTCTTAGTGCAGGCACCTTGGGTTCATCTTGTATGGCACTCTCTGCGCTTCCTGGACTTATATATCTCTTTCCTTTGCCAGGTTAGGGAAGGTTTCTATCATTATTTCTTTAAGCCAGTTTTCAATTTCTTGCTCTCTCTTTTCTCCTTTTAGTACTCCTATAATGCAAATGTTGGTACGCTTGAGGTTTTTTCAGAAACCCCTTAAACTGTCCTCATTTGGGGAAATTCTTTTTTCTTTTTCTCTTTAATTGGGTGTTTTTCACTACCTTATCTTCTAAATCATCAATTCAATCATCTGCTTCATTTAATCTGCTGCTGATTACATCTAATATATTCTTTATTTCAGTTATTGTATTCTTCATTTCTGACTTGTTCTCTTTTATGTTTTCTATTACTTTGTTAAAGTTCTCACTGAGTTTATCTATTCTCCCCTAAGGTCATTGAGCATCCTTATAACCAGTGAATTCTGTATCTGGTAGATTGTTTGCTTCCACTTCTTTTAGTTTTTTTTTTTATGGAGTTTTGTCCTGTTCTTTCACTTAGGTCATTTTTCTTTGTTTTCTCATTTTGGCTATCTCCCAGTGTTTGTTTCTATGTAATAGGTAGGTCTGCTATGTTTCCAAGTATTGGCCAGGTGAACTTATGTTGTAAGGGTCCTGTGGGCCAAGCAGCACAATATCCCTGGTCACCTGGTCTAGCTGCTTCAGGGGTGTCCCTTATGTGTGTTGTGTGTACCCTCTTGTTGTAGTTGAGCTTTGTTTGCTGTTGGCATATCAGTGAGTGGAGTTGAATTACAGGCTGATTGGCTATTTATACCAACAATGTCTATAGCAGATGAGCTACTATGTAACGGTTGACCCCATGAAGATAGATTTGCAGTAGTAGGACTCTGGTGACTGCTGAGTCTGCCTTTCAGGTGTGTCATTTTTTAAACTAGTTATGTGGTCCTCTGTTGTGGTCTAAAGCTTGTCACTAGGTATGTTGTTTTAGGGGCCTCTTAGGAGGGGTTCAAGTGCAAGCTTAGGTCAATCACTGCCTGTGCTTGATTCAGGGACACCAGATAGGAGCTACAAAGTGGTTTGTGTTTGGTAAGTCCCTATGCTGCAATTGGAGGTGACTGGGAGAGGTTATTATGTAAGAAACTCATACAACTCAACATAAAAAAAGTCTAATTTAAAAATGGGAAGAGGGCCTAATTAAACATTTCTCCAAAGAAGACATACAGATGACCAACAGATATATGAAAACATGCTCAACATCATTAATCAGTAAGGAAATGCAAATCAAAACTGCAGTGAGCTATCAACTCATACTGGTCAGAATGACTATTGCCAAAAAGTCAACAAATAAGAAATTTTGATGAGGATGTGGAGAAAAAAGAACCTTCATGCACTGTTGGTTGGACTGCACATTGGTGCAGCCCCTATAAAAAACAGTATGAAAATTCCTCAAAAAAATTAAAAATAAAACTACCATATTAGCAAGCCAGCAAATCCATTTCTGGATATTTATCCAAAGAAAACAAAAACACTAATTCAAAAAGATATATGTACCCATATGTTCATTGCAACATTATTTACAGTAGGCAAGATGTGGTAGCAACCTGGGTTTCCACTGATAGATGAGTAGATAGAAAAGATGTAGCATAAATATATATTTATACCTAGACTTTCTGTACCCAAAATTCAGAGAGCTAATGATTTCAAACAAAGATTAAGAATTCCTTAATCTCCTTTCAATTTATTTTCTCTTTCTCATTTTCATGTAGGCAAATCGAATCCTCTCAATCTACTTTAAAAATAGCAATAAAATTTTTGAAATTTGAGGAATGGAGAATGTACGTGTAATTTGGTGAACATAAAATTTTGTATTGTGTATCCCATGTCTCCATTCAACATCTTTCTTAGTCACTTATTTGCTTTTCGTTGCCTTTTCTAGAAAGCAATAAGCTTCATAAAAACAGGCATCTTGTATATTTCCCCCCAGTGTCCCCAGTATCTGTAACTGAAATAAAATTGATATTCATATAATAATTGTTAATAAACAAAATATTTAATCAGTTAATTATTTCAATTATTTAGGTTCTGATTGGTTTTGCTTTTACTTATTAATCATATAAAAAAGAGAAAGCAAATCTGAGCTTGTGTGTATGGTAAATTTAGAATTCTAGAAATTGGAGCTGGAAAAGATTCTAGAAATTATATTATTGAAAATATTAATTTTATATCTAAGGAAACTATGGTTCCAAGAGACTAAATAATATGATGGCCATAGTTTTTCTTAAACTATGGATGTCTCAGAGAATGAGGGCTCTTTGAGGAAGGCAAAGTATATCCTGTCTATATAAGGAGATATTTGGGGGATCATTTGTGTGATCTTGTTAGCTCAGCAGAATACACATAGATCTCTATTCTCAAAACAAAGCAAACAAAATAATGAGATAAAGGACTGTGTGATAGAAGCAGAATAGTATTATCCTGCATTATTTTCACTTAGGCAACAAATGTTTATGTCCTGAGAACAGTGGCTTGTGGGAAAATCAAAATAAAGAATGCAAGCACTATCATGTTTACTAACCTTGACCAGCTAACCTTTTCAGCTAGGGAAAGAATTTGGGGCTCCAATGTGTATACATAGAATATATCCACTAGACAAAGTGTTTTTATATTTATTGGTTCCCTTCATCTTCACAAACCCCCTATGTTAGAGAAGATATGCTGATTTATACATGAGGAATGTAAAAGTAAAAGTAGTTTGATAAAGTGCTCAAGGTTACACAGGCAGTTTTTCAGTTTGTAACAAGAGACAGAATTAAGTCTCCCTACCCTATGACAACTCAATGTATTGTTTATACCACTCAGATCCATGTACATACTTTTTTTTAGAGTCAAAAGGAAAGTTTAATAGTAAAGGGGTAACACTCCATGAATAGAGTGTGATCTCCTCCCATAGATAGAGAGAAAGACAGTAACAACAGAGACAAAGACAGTGAGAGAGACAGGGTAAAGGCACCAAGAGGGACTGCATGTACCTTCTTGCTGTCAAATTGATTTTTATTTTCCTGAATTAGTGGGATTTTTTGTGATAAGTTATGATAACTTTTTTAGTCTCATGTTCATTTATTACAGATTTATTGAAACATAATAAACAAATAGTTGCTCATATTTACATTGTACAATTCAATGAGTTTTTTTCGATTACAGTTGGCGTACAATAATATATTAGTTTCAGTAGTACAGCATAGTGATTACAGATCTATATAACTCACAAAGTGGTCATCCCACTAAATCTAGTACCACTCTTCCCTCTTATATATTTATTACAAAACTGTTGATTATTTTCATTATGCTA
>PVKZ01007974.1:0-18920 GCA_004027375.1 Macroglossus sobrinus | reverse complement strand
CAGGGTGACCCAGTTTCATTTCTGAAGGATCTGGGACTTTGGCAGACTTCAAAGTGCCATTCACCACTCCATTACACCAGATGCTAGAGAACACAGTAAGGCACAGTAAGTGAATTCCATGAACCTGGCCAATTCATCTATTTTATTTGCTATGAAGTGAGTTTCTTGAACAGGAGCAACGCTATATGGAATACCATGACCATAATAAAACATTCTGTGAATCTATAGTTTTGGCAGAAGCTTTATGAGCAGGGAAGGTACATCTATATCCAGAGTAAGGGCAACTATGCATTGTGAACTGGGGAAATAATCACACGGTGGGTTTAGAGATCCACTGGATCCACTATGAAATGAACCTGAGCTAAACAATCCATATTACCTGGCCTCCATAAGCACCTACTCTGACTGCGGTGACTATTGAGACTCCTGGAATTAGTGTCCGTTAAGAACCAGTAAAACACCAGTCAAGATGTTACAGCTCAGCCCTGCCTAGCTATCGGGAACTGACTATCCTATATTCATGTGCGCACGCACGCACACGCGCGCACACACACACACACACACACACACACACACACACACACACACACATCAAAGAACTACATAAATCACTCTAGACCCACCACATGGAGGACTAGTCTTTGAATAAAGGGGGCACTTGGGAGCATACTTTCATACTCAGTCTTACACAAATTACACACATGATCAACTAATACTTTTTTCAAGGAACAAGCTAATTTATTAAGACTGATGGGAGTGTCTCTGCTCGAGGAGAGTTTAACAAATAAAGAGGCAATAACAAAGTTATACTTGGAAAAGATAAAACATTTGATAAATATTCATTGAAGCTTTATTAAGTATACAGTACTATATTCAGTCCCATAGAAGCCAGATAAAATGTAAAATCCTATCTCAGTTCTCCGGGGTGAAAATAATTTGGGACTTGGGATGAATGCAGCTATGACCATCTGGTGGTATAAACTCCTTGAAGTAGGAGGCTCAGATGACCATGATTAGAGGACTTCATATTTCTCAGGAAAATTTTTGAGGCACTGAGGATGTTGCTAAAGGGTTTAATACTAGTCTCTCCTTTGACAACCGTACCCTTAAACAGGGGATCCCAAGTGTAGGGACAGTTTTAGTTTGGACTAATTATCTGGTAACAGGGGAGGAGATCAGCAATCATCAAAACTTCCTTCTGGGAGATGGAACTTGTGAAGCAAAACCCTAGGTAGCTAAATAATTTAGTCCAGGACTTTTGTTTGGGAAGGTTAGTAAAGTCTCAGTCCCACTGGATAGTCTCTCCAGGTTCATGATCCTCCCTGCTCTATCCATCACCTGCTGAGTCCTATTCTTTATGAATATAACTGCCAAGACCCCACATGTTGGAGCTAAGAGAAAGTCTTTTTCTACCTCCTTCTTCATTTACAAAGTTCCAGGCACCAACTGACACCAAGTTAGAAAAGTGAGTAATGACTTTACCTGTTGAGACTCCAGTATTTCTGAACTAGCTTAGACCAGGGCTTACAGTATTTTCTCTGAATCTACTAGGAAGCACAGTTTTTCTCAGTAGAATGATGATAACTAATCTCAGTCAAAGAAATAATGAGAGAATAAATAACATTTTTTTTTACAGCTTGAGAGTTCATCAAAACCTTCTCTTTATATGGTACCTCATTTAATACAGCAGACATTATTAATATCACCCCTAATTATGATATGGTTTCTTTCATAAATTCAAAGAATGAGGGAAGAATTAGCATTTGTTATACAAATTAACAGGTTTTATACATCAAGCCAAGTGTTCTAAACATTTTATTTTATTTAATCTCATCACAACCCTGTTGGATCTAAGTATTATTATTGACAATTTTTTAGCAGGAAGAAATAAAAAGTAATATTAGACTATCTTCCCAGAAGACAATGGGATTAATAGTAGACTGAGATTCTAGCATATGTCTATTCAATACCAACCCCACTAACTCCACTTTTAAGATTATACTAATTGAACTCTTGGAGAACTGTTTTAGCCTAGACTCTCTAGATTTCCAAAACGCAAATGGATCATTTTTCTCATACTATTCTTTCCAACTGGGCTGGGCAAGCTGGAGAGGTAAAAGGAAAGATGAGGGTGTGATGTGGGATGTGACTGGGAGGCACTGAGGTGGCTGTGGATTCAGGAACAGATGCCAGGCTGGGCAGATTTCTGGGGATGATGCTGAAGTGCTCTTATCTCACCTCTGTCCAATGCAACAGGATAGAGAATCCTAGAAACTAGTGGTTGGCTGCCCTAGAACTGAAATGTTTTACTAAATATTTAGTAAAAACATGGAATAAGAAATTAATCATATATTGACATAGTAAATTTCACTCTCTTGGAACCACAAAATCCACTATTTTTTATCTATCCAGGATATGGACCTCATTGCTCTGCCTATCCTTCTTCTCCTAGTTAATTTTCATTTTTTGATCTAAGCTTAAATGTTACTTCCTCTAGGAAGCCTTTTCAGAATTGCCTAATCACAAACTATGTATAGTCTTTGAACACACTATTATTCTTCATAGCAGTTAATCATATCTGTCATCTATCATATATCTATCTATCCATCCATCCCCTCACCTATCTATCTATACATATGCCAGATTCTTTAAATAACAGTGTCTGCCTCTCGAATTAGGATGTGATATCCACTTGAGCACAGACTGTGCCATTTTGATCACCATTGTGTGTGGTGCTTGGTACTTAATACATAAAAATCAAATGTGAGTGACTTAAGAAAAGATGGTTAAGATGTGAAGTGACAAATTAAAGATTTTCTAGAAATCTCAATGTTGGCAATCTTAAACACTGACCAATCTTTTTAGAATGGTGAGTGATATTTTGTTGCTCCAAAAATAAGAAAAATTGACTAGTAATTTTAGCATCTGAGGAGATAAATATCAGTGTAAGTGTGAGGAGAAAACCATGCAATTGAACACAAACCTGTGAGTTAATCTGAAGTTTTATTAGATTGAAGAAATAGACCATACAAGTGATATTCAGAGTTTTAATGCCGACCATCTCTGAGATCTGTCCTATGCAACACACTTTTAAGGAAGATATTTAAAATAAGAGGCTTTCCAGAGCTAAAATTGTGAGAAATATCAAATCCATGCCATACAAGAATCGCTAAATAAATCAGGATGAAAATGTAGGACTGCATAATAATGGCTTTAGTATCTGAATTGATTCATGTAGAAATTGCCCAGTGATGTAAAACAGAATGAATATGTGGAAATTGAACAGAGGTAGATTCCAGCCGATTACAAGAAAGAACTTTTAGAGCATCAATCCTTCCAAAGATGGAGCAAGAGAGTCAGGAGATGAGATTTCCTGGGCACTGAAGGTGACTTGATGATCAGATACTTTATTGGAGATTCAAGCACCTAATGGGAGACTGAACTAAGCAATGCTTAGAATGCCTGAGGTCCCTTTCAACTCCAGGAATTCATGACCTATGACAGCTCTGATGTAAGTATTTTATTATAGATCCTGGAGAGCACCATTAAGATGATGAGTGTGACTGACTGTAATAAAATTTTCAGAAGTCATCATCAGCACACACATTTCAAAGTCATCCATCATAATGTAGGTGGTAGACTAGCCTCATGACATCGGTTTGTCATAGTCCTAGATATGCTACCCTTCAGTGATGGGGTGTAACAACAGTGTAACCCAAATGTTTTCTATAATTAGAGCCACTAAAGTGATTTTCATAAGGGCTCTTTTTAAAAAGTGATTTGGTTATGAAATAATTTTAAAAATAAAAAAAGGTATCAGTGGCATGTTTTTTACAATGTTATCTATCCATTCAACATACAGTTCTTGAGTGTCGACAATTTGCGCATCATTAGGTTGGTGATATAGGGAGATAAAATATAAATAAGGGAGGATGGCTGCCCTTGAACTTACAAATAATAATGATGGTTATCTGATACGAGGTTGCTGTTACTGTGGACGAGGCATTGTGGTAGATACTTTACATTATGATCTCATTTAATCCAAACAACCCTTAGGGCTAAGTACAGTTATTATCCCCATTTTTCAAATAAAAATATCATAATAACTATGTATGGTGACAGATGGTTACTATACTTATTGGGGTGATCACTCATAAGATATACAAATGTCTAATCACTATGTTGTACATCTGAAACTAATAAGAATATTGTATGACAACTATAATTTAAAAATACGTTTTAAGAAAAGAAACTAGGATTCAGACAAGTTATATATTGCCCTGTATCATTGAGCAGAGAGACAGGATTTTTCAAGCCACACCATTTAATTTCAAAACTGACTTCACACTGATACCTTGCCCCTCCTCTGCATGTCGTAATCCAATGTGAAATATGCTCAGCGACATTAGAAATAATTCAAAGCATTATTGAAATTCAGAAGAGAAAAGAGAGGATGAATGAAATGGATACTATTTGTTAACCATTGGACAAACAAGTCATACGTGCCCTAAGTGCTTTTAATATTTAGGATGGTCTATGTACTTATACATGTTCTTCCAATATCACTACAGATTGAAAACCCTTCTGCACACACAAGGTGGACTCTCGCCTTTTGGGGGTGTGTGTGGTCATAAGATGCAATTAAATACATGACGTAAGATTTACTATCCTCACAATTTTCAAGTACACAGCACAGCGCTGTTAACCATATACAGATCTCCACACATTTTTATGTTACAAAACTGAAGTTCTATACCCATTGAACAACTCCGTTTTCCCCACTCCCCTTTGCCCCTGGCAACCACCATTCTACTTTCAGTTTCTAAGTCTTACTACTTCAGATACCTCATACATGTGGAGTCATGCTGTAGAGTTCTTTTTGTGACTGACTTATTTCACTTAGCATAATATCCTCAAGGTTCATCTATGTTATAGCGTATGATAGGATTTCACTTTTTGTTAAGGCTGAATAATATCTCTTTATATCTCGACAGTGCATGATCTTTATCCATTCATCTGTTGACAGACAATTAAATTGTTCTGTCTCTTGGCTATTGTGAATAATGCTGCAAAAAAAGACAGCTTTCTGCCCTCACTTTTATAACCTCTGCACCCAAAAATTTCTTGACACTACTTTGTAACTTCATTGAAATTATTTCATTTTAATCCCATTTCTACTGAAAAGAGCTTTTAATTTCACAACTTCCTCTGATAATTTGCCTCAAAAGTTTTGTATATAATCTAGCTCAATTCTTGGCAGTTAGAAATTAAGTTGTAGTTATTTATGCAAAGAGATTTGGTTTAAGAGGAGAAAAAAAGAGAACTAGTCCTAATTCTTTTCATTTCTAACTCCAGTCTTGATTAGATCATACCACGGCTTAGAGTGTGAACCAGTATTTTGTCAATCCGATTGTTCCTTCTATTTCCATAACTCTCGACAGAGTAAGCCTGTTAGCTCAATGACCTGGGGAAATCGCTCGCTGTTGATGGAGTTTGTGTTCCTGGCATATCCCTCACACCTCGAGCTGCGTGTCCTGTCTTTCCTCGGAGTCAGCCTGGTTTATACACTGATCATCAGCGGGAATGTCCTCATCGTGGTGGCCATCCACATGGAAACCCGCCTACACACACCCATGTACTACTTCTTGGGCAGCCTCTCAGGGGTGGAAATATGCTACACTGCTGTGGTGGTGCCGCACATTCTGGCCAATATCCTACAAGCAGAGAAGACCATCACCCTGCTGGGCTGTGCCACTCAAATGCTTTTCTTCATTGCACTTGGCAGTGCCGACTGCTTGCTCCTGGCTGCGATGGCCTATGACCGGTATGTTGCTATTTGCCACCCCTTGCAGTACCCTGTCATCATAACCATAACACTCTGTGTCCGCTTGGTCATTGCTTCTGTGGTCACTGGCTTGTTCCTGTCCTTACAGCTGGTGGCCTTCATCTTCTCTCTGCCATTCTGCCAGGCCCGGGGTCTGGAGCACTTCTTTTGTGATGTGCCACCAGTGATGCGTCTTGTTTGTGCCAACAGCCACTTCCACGAGCAGTCGGTGCTGGTGGCAGCCACACTAGCCATTGCCGTGCCTTTCCTCCTCATTGCCACCTCCTACGCCTTCATTGTGGATACTGTGCTCAAGGTCCAGTCATCAGCTGGCCGCCACCGGGCCTTCTCCACCTGCTCGTCCCACCTCACTGTGGTCCTGCTGCAGTATGGCTGCTGTGCCTTCATGTACCTGCGCCCCAACTCTAGCTATGACCCCAAGCAGGATCAATTCATCTCACTGGTGTACACACTGGGAACCCCACTGCTCAATCCACTGATCTATGCCCTGAGAAACAGTGAGATGAAGGGAGCCCTTGGGAGACTTCCTGCCAGGAGCTGTCTCTCCCAGGACCACTAGAGGAGTATATGACCTGTCAGATGAGGGTTTCGTTCCAGCCCCTATAAATCTCCATGCAACTGGGATTTCTCTCAGCTATGTTCAAACTGATATTTTAAAATGCTACAAATTCTCTAGGTACTGTTTAGCTACCAGAGTACCAGAGACCTTTCAAATGATTCTTCCATTTTAGTAGACTCAGGAATTTTTCTGCTAGAAAAGAAATTAACAAATGAGCATAACATAATAGAAAGTGACAAGTATAACACTGTATCTCAGGTGTCAGCTGGAAACAGACGTGTTCTTCCGTAGATCTTAATTTTAAAATATGATAAAGGAATTATATGCTGAAGTATGAGCAAGGGAACCAATAAGGGATGTCAGCACTCTTACATACTAACCATTCTGACCCCCAGGCTTCACAGGCAAAGAGAAGATACAGTGTTACTAGAGACCAATGAGAACTAGATCTAGCAAGAGAAACCACTTGGTAAGAACTGTGGCTTTAGAAGAAAAAGCAGCAATTGGCATGACTGTGACCATGCAAGGACAGAGCAGGAAGATAAATAACCCAACCTTTCTCCTTGTATCCTCCCGTCTTCTATCGTGTCTCCCATTGGCCAAACCCATCTGGGAGCAAGAGAGCAGTGGGTATTGAATTATTCACTTCTCAGAGGCTGACCTTCTGAGCCAGAGTAGAGCAGAGATGGACCTTGAGAGTTAGAAACAAACAGGGAATAATTAGAAAAAATTGTATATGATAGTATTTTGTGTAAAATTGAAAATATGTTAACAATGCAATTTCTCCATAATAAAGTATTTGCTGAATAACTATTGTGTGAAAGAGTTTTTTTCTTTTTCTTTGCGGCTCTCCTTTTATTTATTCTTTCATTTAGTAATTTTAAGCATCTAAAATACACTAGGCATTAACCTTCCGAGAAACACTACAGAAGGGTCCTACATCTCTGTGACCTCCTGCATTCCTGTTCATTGATGTCCATTCCCATGGCTACACCCTACCTTATTTATTAGCCTTATATTTCTGTTTTCAAATACTAGTTACTAGTTAACACTAGCAATTACTATGTACCATAAATATATATATTCTCTGAATCTTCAAAAATCCTGTGAACGAAGACTGTGTTTACTCTATTTCCATGATGAAACTAATTCACAAAAGTGAATGACCACTGCCTTATGTAAACTCTGTTTTCTAGACGTCTCACCCTATGAGTGATCCCAAAGCGAGACCAGGAAGAAATGACTCTGCCACCCACCAGTTTGTGAGAAATAATAGACAGTTGTTATTTTCAGCTGCTCAGTTTCAGAATCGTTTGTCATGCCGCAATAAATAATGGATAAAGGCATCGGGACCTATAAATGGCATGTTGCCCTAACAGAGGAACAAAGAATGTGGCATTGGTTTGAGAATGATCTGAGGCTTTAAAAGCTGCAAGGAAGTTGTCAGTAAAGTTGGTTATATGGCAAATGAACTTTTAGTGGGTCTGAAAAGATGAAAACCCATGGAGTAAAGCCTTTAAATAATATATAGAAAGCACACGAAAAAAGTTATTTGTACTGATTAGTATTGCAGCGTATTTATTGTATTGTACTGTGTTGTATTGTATTGCATTGTATTGTACTGTATCGATAAAAGCACAATTGACGGTGACAAAAGGGACATGGCCAGTCTGAAACAACAACAACAAGGAGATCCTTGCCTCCCAACTTTGTATGAACAGGAAGGCAGTTAAGAAAGCTACTCAAGCGCACACATGGACCATTTTTTCTATAAATGAAAGAACTTTCCAGGAGATAGACCCAGGGAGTAGAACCAACATCTGCAAATCATGGAGGATTAGGAAACCAGTCCTACAGAACGTAAGTGGGTTGTAAAAAGGGAACATCTGCTGCTGCCAGTAGAGAATCCTGGCAATGTGCCCCAACTGGGTCAGAATTGCTATGGACAAGTGGCAACTATGTGCCTCCTTTTTCTCCCTACTTCAGAATAGAAGTGTCTATTATGGGCCAAATTGGGGACTGATAGTAATTACAAAATCCAGGATTTTGAGTCAGGATTATAATTTTTATCATTGAGATTTGTTTTATGTTTTGGTTGTGATGTCACATGTGCTTTTGAAAAGAATGTGTGTGCTGTAGGTATTGAATGTAGTCAATTAAGTTAGCTAATGGTATGTTTCTAATCTTCTAGATTCTTATGTATTTTTATCTACTTCTATTCTCAATTACTGATAGAAGTGGGTTAAAATCTACAGCTATGATTATCGATTTGTCAGTGTCTTCTTTCAGTTCTGACAATTTTTGTTTCCTGTACGTTAAAGCTCTGTTATTAGATGTACATGTATTTAGTGGTGTTAGATCTTATTGAAGGATTAACCATTTTGTCATTAAGCAATATTTTTTTTTATTGTTGGTAATATCACTGATTCAGAAATCTACTTTGTCTGATCTTAATTTACCCACATTGTCTTCTGTATGATTAGCATTTGCATAATACATATTGTTATTCCTTTTGGTTTCTATTTATATTTTCTCACATATAGAGTGTGCCTCTTGCAAAGAGCTTATATCTCATCCCTTTTTCTTTTTATTCCAATCTGATTAGAGTGTGTATATTATCATCTTCCTATGTGTTTTTCATTGATTTCATCTCTTTTTTGTTCCTTGTTTTCTCCTTCCCAGCTTCTTTTTGAATTTATAAAACACTTTTTATCTCTAGTCATTTCTTAGCTATTATATTTTGTAGTTGCAGTCTTATCACAGCCTACTATGAATTATTATGATACTGCTGCAGTCCATATATAGGAAGATTTTAAAGTATAATTTTATTTACCATCCCCCATATCTATGCTCTTATTGTAACATTTTAGTTATAAATTTCATCATAAATTGCTATTTTTGTTTAAAGCAGTCAATACTTCTTAAAGGAATTCTAAAAGTAGTCTTTACATTTTTATATTAATTTTAAGAATATTTTCACTGGGTATAGAATGCTTGGAATGCTCTTTTTCTTTCACCTCTTTAAAGATGCTAGTCCATTGCCTTCTGGTTCTCATTTTTCTGATAAGAAATCACTTGTATTCTTGTGGAGTTTTTTCCCATGTAAATGTAAAATTGTTTACCCTTTATCTTTGATTTCCAGCCATATCACTATGATGAACCCAAAAGATGTGTGTGTGTTTGTGTGTGTGTGTGTGTGTGTGTGTGTGTGTATGTGTGTTGTGGGGTGAGAAGGTCCATTTTCTTAAAACAAAATGAAAACCAGGCTTGAAAATACCCTGAACAGACAAAACCACTTAGGTTGCATAAGCAAAACTTAATCTAGCTCTTTTCATGAACAGAAGTAAAAATTAATTTAGGTAATTCCTTGCAAACCCCTCTGATAATGATAAATAAAATGTAAGTTATCTTCCTAAAATGGTATAAGATAATCACTTTTAATCAATCCCCCACTGTGTGGAAACACCCATTGTAATAACCAATCATTATAAAATTTCAACAGCTTCCTCATTCTCACTTGACAAGCCATTCTGTGATGAGATGCTTCTGAAATGCTGATCACTTTCAGTTCGAAGTCTCCCTATTCTCAGTTTTCTTCTTGCTCAAGAAAATATTCTTATCAAGTAAAGTTCTCTAAATTTTTTGACACTTGCATTTAACAACACATCCAAATGCAAAATATATTCATCCTATCCCAACATCCCCTGAAGCCTCAACCCATTACAGCAGCAACTCAAGTCCAAAAATCTCATCTGAATATCATTAGTTCAAGGTCCCAAATCTCATCATCTAAACCATCTAAATCAAGGTCTACATGAGGATCTGACTATAAACTATGCTTGGGCAAAATTCCTCTCCATCTTTGGTCCTGCAAAATTAGAAGGCAAGTTATGTGTTCCCAAAACATAATAATGAGACAGGTGTAGAATAACAGTTACAGACATTCTGTTTCAAAAGAAAGAAAAATGGAAGTGAGAAACAAGTTATTGGTCCCAACAAGTTTTGAGATCAAACAAAGCAAACGTCATTAATTTTTAAGACCTGCAGATAATCTTCTCTACCTCATGGCTCCACTCTCTTGGCCCAGAGTTTTATCCTCTGTGGTCCACTGCACTACTATCTGAGCACTACCCCCAGAGTCATCCTTTCTTTTTCATGAAGGGTAGCACACGTTTGCAGTTGAGTAGTTGAATCAGCTTGTTTCCTGCTTGTCCAATTTCAAGAGTATAATAGCCTTTTCTTTATCATTCTTTTCTTTCTTTAGTATGCTTAATACAAGTTTATTTGGCTACGTTTTTTCTTAAGCAAAAAGTATTATTTACCATGTATTCCATAGTTTCCAAAATTGTTGGAATGTCTTGAAAAAGTAGATAAAGCTTCCAGGAACAATTTCTAGTACAAGCATTTCACTGTTTCTGTCAGACTCCAAAAGCCACCAAACCAAGAATCTGCTTACTACAAAATCTTGCCCTCTGAGCTATGATCCTTGCCAACAAAATGCATACATTGCATCTTTCCTTGCTTTTCTCCTTTAACTTTTTATTGATGTATAAATGACATTCAACATTGTTAGTTTCTGGTAACCAAGACATGTAGGTATCTCAGGTAAAATGTCTTTTTTTTTTAACTCTAGTATTTTAAATACAATTGACAAGGGCTAACTTTTTGCTTTTTTATTAAACTAGAGAATTGTATAGTTGTAGATATTTTCAAAATTATTTAAATAGAAGTGTTCACTTTTCTGGTAAATTCTTATTGAAACATGAGATACATATAGAGGATTTCACAGATCCTAAGTGTACAGCCTGATCTATTTTTTACGCAGTAAATACACTAGTATAACCACTACCAACATTAAGAAATAGAACAAATCCAGTAATGGTGCAGGCATCTTTCATGTCACCGGAAATGTTCACAGATGAATCTCTCTCCCATTCATGAAAGTTTCCACGGAAAAACGACTTCATACCTTCTATTGTGCACATATTCCAAGCACTGAAATTAGAACCTGGATACTAATTAGGTAATTCTGAATCAAAGCTGAAGTCCCTGCTTTTCTTCAAGCAGTCAACACAACTCAGCAAAAGGAGATTCAACACTTTCTCTTTTTCGGGAGACACATTTGCTAGGAGCCCTGTCCTCAACCAGTCCCACCCCACTGAGTGAGAGTCCCATGTGTTCACCGGAATGTATTTCTTCCTGGCCACCCTGTCTTTCATAGAGGTCAGCTATACCACTGCTGTGGTGCCCTTGATGCTTTCCAACATTTTTGAAATGGCCCGGAAGCCCATTTCACTGGCAGGCTGTGGGGCCCAAATGTTCTTTTTCCTCATACTTTGTGGTTTTGTTTTCTCCTGGAAATCATGGCATCTGATGGCTATGTGGCCACCACTGCACTACACCCTCGTCATGGCCCAGAAGCTGTGCATCCAGGTGAAGGCCTGTGCCCTGTTCCTGCAATTCATGCCCTTAATCTTCACCTTGCTCTTCAGCAGGCACATCAGGAGATCAACCACTTCTTCAGTCTTGAAGCTGGCCTGCACGGACATCCGCGTGCACCAGACTATCCTCTATGTCGTGAGCATCCTTGTGCTGACCGTCCCCTTCTGCTCATTTGCATCTCTTACTTGTTCATATCCTCGTCCATACTGTGCATTTGTTCGACCGAGGGCCGCCACCGGGCTTCACCACCTGCTCCTCCCACCTCGCCATGGTCTTGCTGCAGTATGGCTTCTGTGCCATGGTCTACCTGCGTCCCCCATCCAACGCTTCAGACTTTGAGGACCTCCAAATCACTCTGGTCTATACCTTTGTCAGCCCCTTACTCAACCCTGATTTACACTCTGCGGAGCAAGGAAGTCAAAGGTGCTCTGAAGAATATCATCATCAGTGTATCACCCCTGACACCAAACAAAGGCTTAGGGAGACGAGGGAGGGGAGGTTTCTGAAGGTCGTTGTGATAATGAACTCCATTTAAATGACGAACGTAGAATTTTAACACCAACTTTCTCACACTTTGCAATTGAGATTTTTTTTTGCCATATTTGCCCCATATTACCCACAGTCTACAGTCATTTTCCGGAAGTGTTTAGAATAAGATTTGAAAAACTTGAACAAAACTTTCAGCTTAGGAGCTCTAGTCTGCTAGCCCTCATGTAAAGGTTCACAGCTGACCCATGGCAGTTGCTCTGTCTGGGACCTCATCCCCACCTCACGCACCCTGTGAATAAAGACACTGATACATTAAGTCAACCTGCCTCTTGAAGAGGCAATGATATTAATTTATCCTGTGAAAGATGCCTCAAGTAAGGACTACTCATTAAGACATACAATTCTGTCAAAGAAATATATTTTATGATTGTTTTAGATACAAATGGATGGCAAACTATAGCTTATTTAATGCAACAATTTGCCTTCACTCCCTGCATCCCAACTGGTCACCTGGGTTTTCTTTCATCCTGCCAGGCCAGGGAGTGGTCAAGAATGAACACGCATTGACAAGTCACTCTCTGTGTGACAGCCTTGCCAGAGTGTGGAAAACTGCCTGGAGTGGATGGCAGCACTGCCTGCAGGAGCCAGCTATGCTCCTTTCTCACCTCTTCCTACGTCTTCCTTATGGCTGCTGCTCAGAGATTCAATCAGCAGGTGGCACCACTGATCTTTCTACCTCAGCAAAGTTCTGCTGCTGGATGACAGTCCCTTTTCCTGTCCCTGTGCCACGACCACAGATAAACCTTCAAGGAGAACCGGCTTTTCTCTCTGGTGTCTGACACCACGCTGCTCAACCTTCTTCTCATTTATGCCCTGAGGACCAATAAGCTGGAGAGGGCATCGGGGACAGTTCTTAACGAGAATGACCTCGCCACAACAACTGTCAGGCAGAGGTCTGGATCCTGCCCCTAAAGTTGACTTAGTTAACCTCAAGTCCAGGAAGAGAGTGAGTGTTTGCCAGAGGATGTTAAAATGATCTAAGAAATTGGTGTAATCCTCCGAATGCCAGATGTCTAAGTGTAATAAAAGCTTAGAAAAGTTTCTGGTTTTTTTCTGGTGCATTTTCTTTATTTCCTTTTTCCTTTCTTTTTCTTCGTTCTATATGTAAAGATACAGATAGTAATAGGTATATTTATTACATTGCTGTTTATTATACATATATTCTATATCCTGACTTTCCTACTTAATGCTATATTGGGAGTATTTTTTCTCATTTCTTTGTTCTTTTCTATGATGATATTTTTAATGTTTATTTTATTATTAGTTTTGAATATTCTTTAATTAAGTGATTCTTAGTCTAAAACCACACCTCAAAAAATTAAGAGTCCAACAAATTGAAAATATAAAGCCATGTCTTAATTTTACAAAATGAAAAGCTATGAAAATCTCCCAATTCTGGTTGCCTAAATATAGTATACTTAAAATTGTATGTAAATTAACATTTAAATATTAGGTGCAATGTTTATCATTTTAACTAAATAAGAATAGAAAGATACAAACCTATATTTATAATAGAAAGCCAGTTTTATATAAAAAAAGTATATGCATAATGATGAATAGGAAAACACCAAAAGTTAACAGTTATTATCTTTGATTTGTAAAATTATGGATATTTTTCTTCTTCATTAATTAACACATTTAAAATCATCTTTTTAAAAATATGACTGTGTTTCTCTTCTATCAGAAAAAATAATAATTTGTAAAAGTTCTCTGAGGCTCATATATTCCAGATGCGGTTGGTGTGCAGATCAAACTTTGAGAACTGTTTCCCTAGAGCAGTGGTTCAAAGACCAACAGCATCAACATCACCTGAAATTTTCAGAAATGCCAATTACAGAAACTCCACCCTAGACCTGCAGAATCAGAAACTCTAGGAGTACAACCCAACTATGTGTGTTTTAACAAACCCTCTTGGTGATTCTAAAGCATGCTCAGCTGTGAGAATCACTGGACTCATGCAGCCTAGAAACACTAGCCTAGAGCAGTGGTTCTCAACCTCAGCTGAACATAACAATAATCTGGAGGAGATGTTTACCATACTGCTGCCAGAGGAGATGATTTACCAGGTGTGGGGATAAAACCAGGGCATCAAGAGATTATAAAATACAGTCTTCCCCACAGCCTGATACATAGAAAAGACTGAGACACACACACACACACACACGCACACGCACACACACACACACACACACACACATATCATTAATTAATATCTAGTGCCCACTCAATTATTTGCATAAACTATCTCATTCATGCCCCACAGTAACTCTAAGAGGAACAATCATACAGAGAGGGGGAAGTGAAGATTCAGACCTGGTTAGATGGTAGCAAAGCAAAATTTTGAACCCAAAGCACATTCTCTTCAGTTTAGTCCAGCTGACAACTGCTTAACACTATAACATGCTGTAATGGGCATTAAGACATTAAGGCAAAAAATTTCTCTTATATAAAGGACCACTAGTCTTCTCAGTATAGCACAACTATCTTTATTACTAAAGCATGAGAAACACTAAACAAGCGAAAAGGTGAAAAAATATTGATCTAGCAGCTTCCTTGAAACTGTTTAAATCTCCTTTAATATTGATATTCTGAAGATTCCTTATCACTCACCATAACTCTAAGATGGAATACACTAAAAACAACACAGGTTTTCGAGGTCATCACAGGAATATAAATGGGATCAGGGCTCGTGATCTCTTCGTGTGTGTTGTCACTACCTACAACGAAGCCCGTGTTACCTGGGAAAACGTGTCATCCCTCTTTTCGAGAAGCTCTGTGCTACATAATGAGAAGCTTCACTTAGGTAAAGAAGCTAAACTGTAACAGTTGCACGCCCCAGCGAACACTTACTTTTAAGGGGTTTAAAGACCATAAAACTCACTTCCTAGGACATTTTATCTAGTTTCATGGTTCAGAATTTATCTAGAAGCCTAACAATAAATGTTTGGTGTATCATAAATACTACAATCCTGAGCTCTTTTCATATAGATCACTGACCACAAATAAGTTAGAGAAGACAATTTGGTCCTAAAATTGCTAGTGAACATAATTAATTATGTCATCTTTAAAGCATATGAATATTGTAAGCTATCTAGTATTTTGAAGAAATGGTGGTTCTATGAATGGTAAAAAGAGACAATGTGTTCCTAACATCTCTGTGCACTTGATTCATTTATGCGTCATCTATAAGAGTCTTAAGTCAAAAAAAAGGGTCTCTCAATTAATCATTGTAACAAAAAATATTCAAGTTCATGTGTTATTATTATTATTTTATATGTAGTCTAGTACAGAAAAAAAGCCTCAAGGAATCCTGATTTAGATGGAAGGTTTGTTTGCCAGAAATTACAGGATCAACTGGAGAGGTTGAAAATGAAATTTCTGTTAGAATCAGGGAGAAACTGGTACTTGACATTAAAGGGAGGTAATTAAGAAGGAGCAAATAAAACAACCTGGTTAGGCAAGTTAAAATTATAGTTAGCATCACAGAAATAAGTAAGAAAGGAAAGGGTTCAGCAGAGAAATATAAACATGATTGACAGGAAAAATGAGAAAGCAAAAAGGAATGAATGAGGCATAATTCCATTTCGAGAGAGAAGAAAATTAGAGTTTTGAGCTTGGAAAGGACCATAAACATCATCAAATTGAACCACTTACAACACTTCTAATTTTCCCAGCTATGGTCATTTGGGGCACTCTATGCTTTCTGTGTGCCCTGAGTTATGAAAATTTCCCATTAATTGAACTTGCTAGAATACAACATCCATAGGTCCCTATCAGGTATAGATAGGAATGAGGACAACATCCTGGGGTCCCCAGATGCAGTTATCTGTGAGCATCACATGGAAAGTTGCCATTGCTTTATCACAGTTGGTCAACCCAAGAAATTTTTTCCAAATATAATTTTAGTTGGATTTGTTTTAAGTAAGACCACTGGGGAAATTCTTCCTCTTTGGGATCCATTATTTTAAAACATCCTATAGGGCACTAAATTATCTGCCTAAATCAGGCAGGAATGACCTCAGAATATAGAGGAGAACACAGAAGAGCAGCCTGCTTCTCCCATGCAGAATGCCAGCTTAGGAGGAACCCAAGTACCCCTGCTTGCCTGCTCTCTCTTTATCTTACCCTGTCCTAAGGAAGGCATTCTAAAACCCTGACTTGTTTTCTGAACACCAGCACACTCTTCCCCAACCACATCTAAATATTACGAGGACATCACCTACTGGTCACTTTTCATTTTAGAGGACTATACACATCTGAAGCTCATGTATACTTATTTTATTTCATCCTTAAAGAATGGGATGCATAGGGTTAGAGAACATTCTAGGAGAGTTCTCTTAATCATTTATAACAGAAACTTTTAGCATTTCAGCAAAAAGAAATTGCCTATATGAATTTTCTTTAATGGTTAATACAACAAAATGAATGCAAAAAGGTAAGAAAACATATTCAAAGCCTTTTAAATAACTAATCGGCTATTCTTTTCCTAACTGATCTTAACTTACGGGGTATAATACATTAGAGCAGGGGAAGAAAAACTAAACCTACAGACCAAAATCTTTCTTTTAGGTTCTTGAGCTAAAAATGTGTTTTTACTGTTAGAGGAAAGAAAAGAAAGGTGAGGAAGAAGAGAAAGAACTGGGGAGGGGGCACAGAGGGAGGGAGGGAGGTGGATACTATATGCAAGAAATCAACATGGCCCACAATGCCATAAATATTTACTACCTGGTTCTTTATAGAAAAAGTTTGCCAATCCGTACTTTAAAGTATAGGGAGAATTTTCAAATACATGCAAGAACTGTTGAATAAATCAAATGACATAGTGAATAGGGTATAATTATTCATACTTCTCAGAAGAGAAAAATGGGGCTTAGAGTGTGGCTTGTCTAACATTATGTAACTGGAAAATAGTGAAACCGAGGGCCAAACTTGCATCTTTCTTTCCGTGATTCAAAATGCTTGATCTTGAGTCCCAAGTCCTGGGCTTAAACCTGTAGAAATTAGCTAGGAAGAAAGGAAGAAAAAGTCATCTAGGCTCAAGGATTTTCCATGATTTCAGAAATAACAAATAGAGGTCACTATCTAGACTTACTCAGCAAAATAAGCCAGTCACAAAAGACATGTATTCTACGTTCCACTTTGATGCAGTATCGAGAGTAATCAAAATCAGAGACAGAAAGAATAGTGTTTTCCAGTAACTGGGAAGAAGCATGGATGGGGAATTGAATGGTATAAAGTTTCAGTTTTGCAAGATGAAACAATTTTTGGAGATAACGGTGAGGACAGATGCACAAAAATATGAATGTACCTAATACTTGAATTATACATTTGATGTGGTTAAAACTATAAATTTTGTTACGTGTATTTTACAATTAAAAAATTGGTGGCGGTGGGGAATAGCTAGGCACTCTCTGTGTGTTTTTATTCACAGTCATGCAAACTCTGCAAGTTGTTGGCTAAGGAAACTTAGAGGTGCAGGTTGCATTACGGAGAATGCAGGTGGAAGAGACTTAAAGCCTGTGTCTTTTTTCACAGGAGTAATAATCTGAAGAATTACCTTCGCAGTGGTCAGTGCCTTTAGCAGGACGATATGGGGCCGTAGACATTAGCCGAGGCTTCTCAAATCACTCTTCTGTAAGTATAATTCAGACTGTAAGTATAAATATTTGTGTCAGACACTTTAACAGAATTGTTCCAACTAATTTGTCTTTTCTGTGTATGAAGAAATTGTTGTAGAATAAAAGAGAGAAATCCAAGAACCAAAGGAATACAGCATAGACTCTACCTTCTAATAACCAGTCTTGCTGTTGAGGTCTGAGTTTTGCCCTTAACTATGTAGTCTTCTAATTCCTTTACGATTTTGCTTTTTAAATATTTACTATCTGGTTTTTTATAGGAAAAGTTTGGCAAACCAAAATAAATTTCAGTATACGGTAACTTAGGAAATGGATGTCAAAATAAATATTAGTCCATTATTCTATACCATATATTCTATACAAGGCTGGCACTCTATTAAGTGTCTTTCAATTATTGTTACTATATGAGCACTGAAACCCTCAGGCAAGAGCATTTCTTATTATTCCCATCTCACAGATGAGGAAATTGAGGTCTAGAGATTTTATTTAAATCGTCCAAGATTATTTGGAACCCAAGCAGTCCAATGGCAGAAAACATGCGCTCATATATTCAAAGGCATTTCCTATCTTATAGATTGTCTCTATTTTCCTGCACTTATTTTTGAATTATAGAATTTTTAAAATTATATCTTTATGACATATTGTCATTTATGCTGCAATTTATTCCAAATGCAAGCCTTGCTCTTGTTGTTTGAGCATTTATTCTCACTTGATTGCTCTTCCAAATAAACTTAAAATCACATTATGAAATACATGCAGAGGCACACAAAACACATATCCACACTCAAGTTTTCTTGGGATTTATCAGATTCACACCAACTACATGCTTTTTTTTGAAGGTACATAATATTCTTTAAATATTGAGTTTTTCCATTAAAAAGAAAGCTAT
>PVKZ01007973.1:0-18975 GCA_004027375.1 Macroglossus sobrinus | reverse complement strand
AGGAAGGAAGGAAGGAAGGAAGGAAGGAAGGAAGGAAGGAAGGAAGGAAGGAAGACAGGAAGGAAGGAAAGGAAGACAGGAAAGAAAGAAAAAGAAAAATGAAAGAAAAGAAAATGATAAGGCACGATCAGTATATGGTAAGGAAATACCACTGTCCAGAGCAGGAGCTCTGTATTCACACATGCTGGGTTTGAATCTGGACAAGTCGCTACCAACTGTATGACCTGAGGAGAGCCTAAGTTTAAATGCTGTTTTACCAAGTTTCTAAAAAGAGGTAAAGAAAGAAGGGATGTGGCAGGGGTGCAGCATTCAGTCAGGTCAGGGATCTGCGTCCGTGCCTCTGAAACCTTCCCACCTGGCTGCTGACGCTGGCAGCCAGGGCAGCCACGGAGAAAGTACACCTGGCTCCCGACCTCGCAGAGAAGCTAGGGAGGTTCGTGGACGAGGTGGGCCACACCTGGGTGGGATCTGGGTGACTCCAGCCCTTGGCTTTGAGAAATCTCTGGCCTTGAGAACCTCGGGGAAGGAGCTGAAGGGCCGGCAGAGCCATTGCCCAGGCCACAGTCCTTAAAAGTCCCCACGTGATGGCCTAACCGGTACCAAACACCTGCGATCCGTTGTGGGAGTCCGAGGACCTAGGAAGTCCAGAAGGGTTGGCCGGCCATCGCGGCCTTGACCTTTGCCCTTTAAGCCATGTGCTCACGTGTTGGCTTTGCACACTGAACTTTCTCTGTGACGTTTGCCAAGGGGTTGTCAAAAATGCCTGCTTGAACAGCTCAGTTGAGTGCGAGACCTTGTGAGGAGTCGGAAGCAAAGGAGACGCTCTCCTAGTTCCGTACTCTATTCTCACGTTGGTTTAAGGCACCGTGACTGGCTCGATATGGGAAATCTGATTTCTCAGTTTCTCCTCTCATTACACCGCTGCCGCCGCCGCCGCCGCCGCCGCCGCAGCCACCGCGCAGGGCCCGTGCGCCGTCGCCCAGTGATTTTTCCCGTCCGTGGAGACGATGCCCCGCCTAGCCGGAACCATCCAGCGGCTCACACACCTGCAGGTCCCACTCCTGCAGGACCCACACCTGCAGGTCCCACTCCTGCCGCTTCCACACCTGCCGCTTCCACACCTGCCGCTTCCACACCTGCCGTTTCCATGCTTGCCGCCCCCACACCTGCCAACTGCCTTGGTTTCAACCGCAAGGATCCTGTACCTTTACCAGCTAGCCTTTACGTGAGGCAGAGGAGGAGTTATCCTATCTCCCAAGGTACGTGCTCCCCTCTGGGTGTCCTCCCCTTGATGAACTGGAAGGACCCTCCAAAGAAGCCCGTGTTGTCTGCTAGTAACTCCATAACGTTTCAACGCCCCAGAACCTTAAATATCGCTCGTTTGAGGCGCAAATTCAATCTTCTGCGTTCAATATCGGAGCAAGCAGACAATGCTACCAAGGCAGTACCATCCAGTACCATCCCACCTCCTTGCCAGAAGGAGATGGAGGTGAAGGTCCAAGAAGAGCCCAGAAGAGGGATGACAAACAACAAAGAGGATCCCACAGAAATCAAGGGACAAGACAATGGGAACAGCCCCTATGATAATGGGGATCTAACACTCACATCTAGGCCCCTGAAGACAGAGGAAGTCCTCACTCCCCTCAAGTGCAGTCCTGGGCCTCTGGACCTTCACCCCAAACAAAACAGCCATAGTGAGAATGCCCAGGAGGCCTCCACGAGCTCCTCCTCTGAAGGCCAGGTCGAACAGCTCACAAGCTCATCTGGCCCTGCTGGAGATGTCCTGCCTCCTCCCAAGCCTGACTCAGAAGCAGCCGTGCTCTCTGCCCCAACCCCATGCTGCTCCCTGCTGCCAGAGACATCCACGAAGGAAGTGCTCCCCAAAGACCACCCTCCCAGCTCCTCATGCTCAGTGATGTCGGGTAAGGATGTGCCTGGCCAAAAGCCTTTAGGCATCCCAAGGAGCTCTCCTTCACTAGTATCTGCCAGCAGTAGGCCCTGCAAACGTAAAATTTCCATGCCACTGATCTTACCGCTGCCACCAGTGGAGTGGGGTCGATGTGAGCTGCCTCCACCTCGTAAACTTCCACGCCTAGCAACTGACAAAGACCCAGTCACCCTGAAGAACACCAAGTGTCAGGGGAACAAAAGTAGTAAAACTAAGATCAAGAGACACTTCAGTGCCACCCAGTCTGCTCCTTCATTCTCCCGACCTGGATCGGTGACTGCAGACTCCCTGCCCCTGACCACTGGGCAGGTCTGTGCTGCTACTGCCAGCTTGGCTGACCCGTGTGCCGGGCCCCCGACTGTGTTTGTCTTTCCAGCTTCTCTGACACCAAATATCAATCAAGAAGCAAGACACACGGTCCCTCACGTTCCTGTTTCCGTTCATGCAGGTTTTCTTCCTGCTGGCTGTTCTAACCACACTTCGGAAATTCCACTTCATGCTTACGGAGGCCTTCCAGTCATGACGACAACAGCTCCTATTTCTGACCCCACACCTCCTAGGCCCTCAAACTCCTCCTTTCAGCCGCCCTCCTGCAAAATGGAATCCCCAACACCTATGTGTGTAGATCCTATTTCCTCACTCACCCCTCTTCCAGTCCCTTCTACCAGTACCCCTATTTCCACCGCCCAGGCCACCACCTCTATGGCTGTCCTTTCCGTCACGACTCAGCCATCTGCAATTTTGCCTTTGCAAACCACTACAGAGTCTGTCATCGATATGGACACCACACCTCCTACCCAGGCGGTCATTTTTGGATCTCCGCCAGACTTGAGAATGCTATCTCAGCCAGCTCACCAAGTCCACCGTCGGTGGAGGAAGAGGAACTCTGCAAAACTAGCGGTCTCCTCCACCAGCCTATCTGCATCAAAGGACTCCCACCTTATGCTGATCCACCCTAGTGGAACCCAAACCACACCTCAGCCCACATCAAAGGCCCGTTGTTTTCGCCTGAAGAGAACCCCTATCTCCAGATATCCTGTTAACACTGGAGTAGCCCCCGGGAATTCTGCAGTCACCCCTACCGTAGCGGGCAAAACCTCTGCAAATGATGATATCGAGGCTATGGACACCACTCCTCCTTCCCAGGCCGTCATTTTGCATTCTGCCCCCATCTTCTCGCAGAACCACGTCGCATCACACAGGGCACTTCCCGGTGGCAGTACTCCCCTGGCTGGTGTCTCCACCCATGTACCTTCAAAATTAGTCAGCAGAGGGACCCAAGTTTCCAACCCTCCGATTGAACCAGAATCCACCTCTCGGCATACATCTGGGGCCACCGATATGCAGCGGCCTAAAACATCTGTACCTGTCAGAATACGGAGAATCCCAACACTAGCTGCAGGCGTAACTGCCACAGCCCAGCAAGCCACAGGCAGCACCACTGTCAACACCCAGATGGCCTTTGGTGGCAAGCTGAGGATGCTCCCCACTGACACATCCACCACTGCTCGGATTGGAGTTTCCACCACAATGCCCAACACTGGAAACAGCAGCTCACCGTTTGCCAGAACATCTCCAGGCCCAGTTGTGATTATGGGACGTGCAGCTCCCAGGGATAGTGGGAGCCTTGGAGCCCCAAGCCCCACTCACTCACAGGCAAACAGAGCACTCATCGTTCGGGCAGGACTGAGTAAAGCACACGGTACGACATCTATAGCTCAGCTTAGTCATTCAACCCGGAATCTATCTGACTCTAGCATGGCTGCTGCAGCAGGAAAGACAAGCACCACACCAGTGCCTGGATACCCTAGCTCCATTTTACAGCTGGGCAACAGGAACCCACCTGTCCATGTCACAGCTGATGCGGTGATGGGAGCGTATGGCTCCATTCCCACGACTGGAGACTCTAGTGTTCACACTGTCCATCAGTGTACCTGCTGCCCACCTAGACCTGGAAAACCTCGCTCACTTAAAAGAACCGCCACCTTGATGACGGATCATGTGGCAGGAGAAATGTCTGTTTCCACCTCTCAAGGGACCACGTGTGGTCCGCCTGGCTATACCACACGCACTGTAGGTGCAAGTACCAGTACCGTCCCTGTGCTCAGACACACATCTAGTTCTGCCTTACTTCAGAGCACCCTGAGCTCAACTATGCAGCATCCAAGTGATGCTATGGGAAGGAACAACAATATTCCCACCATTGGAGGACCTGTTATTCCCACTTTCCTTCAGCAAAGCCCGGGCCTACCTGGCCAAAACATGAGTGGTGCACTCAGAGGGAATACCACCTTACGCGCAATGGGGGGCCACTGTGTGACCACCGGCCATCAGAATACTCAGAGCCCAACTGTCCGTACCACATGTACAGTAACAAGGGACAGCACTGTACCTCCTACGACTGGAAATTCTCACGGTAACCCAGTCACACAGAGCACCTCGGGCACCCCTGACCAAAGCAGCAGTGCTACGGGGGGTAGCACCATGCGTTTTTAGAAAACTATATTCAAAACACCTCCCTTCCCCCCACTCCCAAGTTAGGACCCCTTCTCCCTCTGGCTTTGAGGGAACCAAGACTGTGTATGAAGGCGAATGGTCAGAGCAACCTTGCCTGTTCTCTGGGATCGGCAAACGGCAAACCTTGCATTTGGGGCTCGTGCCAGAGATCCACAGAAGAGATCGATCAATTCCTTCACGAGTCTCAACAAACTAGATCTTCCTGTTTGCCTCAATGGGCGTCTATCTTTCTCAGATTATGTGTATACATTATTGTAAATATTAATAAAACCTGTCCTTGTTAATCTGTCTCTGCTCCTGTGTCTTTTTACTCCTTAGCTCAGCTGTAGAGGAAGAACTGACATATGAATGGCAATGTGTTGAACCGGACTTAACGATGCAAAATTTTCTTCATCTCAGTGACTGAGATGTGAAGCAGCCAAACTTTATGAGTGCACATGCTGACTCCTGAAATCGTGTTTTTAGTGTAAGAGATGACAATCCAGGAGGAAATGAGGACTAGAGGAGGGAGAGATGAGGTGATTCACTCTTGCCTCTTCCTTCTATTCCTCTCCCTTCTCTCCCACTACTCTGATGTGTCATAGGAAAACACACTTCATGGTTTTAATTTTTTAAAATTTTTAAATGTTTTCTGTCTTCTTATTTAATTTAGACTGAAGTCAGTCATCCTCGCACACTCCCACTTCACCCAGAGAGGATACCTTGGGCATCTAGGTTCTTGAGTCTGGAGGAACAAAGTAAGAAAAAGCTCATGCCTGCTCTGTACTTATTGCAATTTTAAGTTGATTTAGAATTTATCATGCTGCTTAAAAATATCAGAAAAGACACTCTTTAATAACTTGTCTTGCTCTAATGTGAACCACTAAAATATCAAATCGCACAAATTAATTAGTACGCCTAGTCTGTCTGATCCTAGAGTTCTCCGGGGTCTCCTCGGGACTTAATAAAGGCAAAGTTTCTGACTCTGTGGAGCCTAAATTCTAGTTGGAGGGGGTAAAACAAACAACAAACACATGGAAATCATCTGGTAGGTTAGCCAGTAACCAATACTATGGAGAATAAAGCTGTATATAAAGGATAGAGATCGTGGGAAGAGAGAACCAGGGTTATAAAGAATAGGGATCGTGGGGTGAGAACCAGATTAAATAGGGGACAAGAGAAACCTCACTGGGAAGGTGGCATGTGAACAGAGCAGAGGAAGGCAACTGAGGGAAAAGTATTTCAGCTAAAGGGAATAATCACTGCAAGGTCCAGAGGAAAGATGTCTGGTGTCCTTAGGGAGCAGGGAGTAAACCAATGTGGCTGAACAGAGTCAACGAGTGGGAGGGAGAGGAGGACTGAGAAGATTTCCCTACACCACCATTTATTGGCTGTGTAATCACAGGTGACTCAACCTCCAAGTGTCTCTGTGAACTCGGCGTCTTTTCTATGGCCTCAATGTAGGACGATGACTAATAAGCCATCCATTATTGTTCTACACATAAGGATGGAAAAATAGACGGGTGATAGCTAGATGGATGAATGGATAGAGAGAGAAACAGAGTTACAGACTGAAGTTTTGTGACCCCGTCCCCTCCCCAAATTCAGATGTTGAAATCATAACCCCAATGCGATGGTATTTAGAGGAGGAGCCTTTGGATGGTAATTATGTTTAGAAGAGGTCATGAGGGTAGAACTGCTGCTGCGATGGGATTGGTGCTGTTATAAGAGGAGGCAGAGACATGAAAGAGCTTTCTCTCTCTGCCACAAGAATTCACAGCAAGGAGGTGGCCATCTGCAAACCGGAAGAAGGACCCTCACCAGAAAATAAATGGGTCTACTTCTGGGATTTCTCAGCCTCCAGAACTGTGAAAAATAAATGTCTAGTGTTGAAGCTCCACAGCCCATGACATTTTATGATAGCAACCTGGGCAGACTAAAACAGGTAGGTAGGTAGGTACATAGGAAGATAGATAGATAGATAGATAGATAGATAGATAGACAGACAGACAGACAGACAGACAGACATACAGACAGACAAATACATAGATCTATAGATGATGGGTGGAGACAGAACTGCTTAATAAATTCCTTAAGTGACAGTGTTTTGATTCCCTTCACTAGGCAACTCACACAGGCGATCCCCATTTTAAAGGGAGCATATAAGTGCTTGTTTTTATGAAGTAGACACATGGAAACACATGATAACTGAACCTAAACATGCACAGCATTGAGCCTTGTGCAACATTTACGAGATTAGCCCTGTAAGAAACAAAGAATGCCATCACAGAGAGACTGTGGACTCCTCCAGGCACCCTGTTGCTGATTCATTCGCTCTGACTTATTACAGTTCCAGAGGATCAAAGCTCCTGCTCCTTCACTTCAGAGGCTAACCTGGCCTGCTCTTTGTAGTCAGAACTGCCTCCCAGAAGCAAGGTTGAGATCCAGTTTGCTTCTAATAGTCCAGTACCATCTCTCTGCCACGCCCGGCAATATTAATGAAGACAAATTTTTAAAATTCATACTTTTTGACTTTTTGTAAAAAAAGGCAACCCCAGAAATGGTAACTTCATGTAATTTTGCTAGCTTTATTGTAAAGACAAACTGGGTAATTTTCCAATTTGCCAGTGGACTGGCTCAGGCTGTATATAAATTTGAAAACACGGATGGTGAAAAATACTTAAGTGCGTTTCCAGTCACACATTTTAATTAGAGTAACGGTTTCTATGAGATATGTATTAGTTCCCTATAGCTGCTGTAACAAATCCCCCCAGACTTGGTGGCTTAAAACAAAACATACTTATTCTCTTACAATTCTGAAGGTCAGAAGTCCAAAACCGGTTTCACTGGGCTGAAATCAGGAGTTGGCAGGGTGGTAATCCCTTTGCAGGCCCTAAGGGAGAATCCGTTTCCTTGCCTTTTCCAGCTTCCGGAGGCTGCTAGTATTCCTTGGTCTTTGGCCACATCATTCCCGTCCCTGCTTCATCATCACAGTCTCTTTGTAGCAAAATCTCTCGCTGCCTCTGTCTCATAAGAACATGTGTGATTACGTTTAGGACCCATTCACATACACCAGGATCATCTCCCCATCTCAAAACCCTTAACTAAGAACATTCACAGATTCTAAGGATTAGGATGTGGACATTTTGGGGGCAAGGGTCTTATTCAGCATATTACAAGATAGAAACCATTATTTTTCACAGATGCAGGAAATGAAGTTTAGGGAAGTAATTTGTCCTAACTCTTACAGTGTTTCTGAGTAGATATTTAAATCCTGACGGTGTGATTTTAGGACACATTCTGAATCACAATACACCTGTGTTCTTAACCACTGCATATCCTTGGTTCAGAGTCATGCTTAAGTATCAAGACCCCATTGGCCAAAAGGCCACGTACTATCTCCTCTTTCACTTTGTTCACCTGGTGTCTTTATGAACCTTGCCCTTTTCTGAGTAGAAAAGCTCAGAACTCAATTATGCAGGCTTACTAAGGAAAAGAAAGCATTTACCGTTTGGTTTACATGTGGCAATGGAGAGTGTTTTAATAAAATATGCCACCAAGTAGTATTATCACCACCTCTTATAGTGAAACAACAAAACATCAACAACAAGAAGCTATCAATGCAAAGGTGTCAGGGACTTGTCTATAGCCATTGTGGAGGGCAGAGAAAGTACTGGTGCCAGATGCCAGATGCCAGATGCCAGATGCCAGATGCCCGGGCCTGTATACACTCCTATCCAGTCCTGATTAAGCACCTGTTCGGAGGGATTGTGACTCATTGCCCAGCACCTGAGACCTCATACCCCAGCTTCAAGATGAAAATTAGCCAAGGAATCACAGATACTCGTACTCATCACTAATCCACAAGCTGCTATCCCCGTCCTTTGTGGGAGAGAACCTGGCACTTTGACAATGCTTTTCTACTTGAGAAAGAGCAGAGCAGCCTTTGCTCCTCTGGCTGTGACCTACAAAGGTGCCTTGCAAAGGTGATTTGGCCAGTGCGGCTGCAGACCCATCTCCAATATCACACACTTATGGAAAATTCCAGTCAGGTTTTAGACTCAGTCGCAGTACATTTTTCTGAGGATCAGAAATGACTTGCTGAGGATCAGTAATACTCTCCGTATGCTGGCTGACAAGGGCATGATCTCTGCACTTATTATACTCCATTTGTCAGCATCTCTGTGACACAGTTGTCCACAGGATTCCTTAGGAATATTTGGGGTAGTTAGGCACAATTTCAGGAGCTGCTCTTGCCTGTATCCTCTCATTTCCTAATCAACATGTCCTAGTTGAGACTCTAAGTAATTCAGCTTAGTGGCTTATCAGAGGCATAGTTCCCTAGTATGCTTCATTTCAATCTCTATGTCCTTTAAGGGTCAGATACATGGCATCAAGTATCTCCCATCATTGGCATGTTGATTACCCTTTCCATTTCTTTCTCTTTAGATTGTTTAAGAGTGATTTGCTAGGGACTTTGTGTTTCGATGTTTTGCAAGGCTCACTGGTGCAGAGACAATATTGAAATTCTGCCCCAGAGAAATAGACATTCTGTTAATTTCTCTCCTCTTCTTATAGAACAGAAGAGAGATTCCTCTATCGCACAGTTACTCCACGTTTCTGCATGTGGGTTGCTAAAGATCTAGATTACACTGGTGGTACTCCACCTTCTCTGTTGGAAGGTGCTTTCTATTCCAAAAATGAAGTCTATGCCATATGAAAAATTCAGTTTAATTTCTCATCTATCAATTCATGAGGTTGACTCACTGAGATTGTCCTCCTTCTACTGTCGTGGAGGGGAGGGAACTATTGGCCAAATCATTGGTCTGATGTTTACATTGTTATTTATCATTCAATTCTGTTTAGATTTCCTTTTGCCATGCCTTACATGGCAAAAGACATGTCGAATTCACTGGGTTTATTTTTTTTTCATTACAATATCTCAGTTTCATGGTCTGCTTAGGAAAAGACTTCTTCATACCAAGAATGATTTCTTACCCTATTTTACATTATTCTATGTATTTTTTTCTGACAATGGAATATCACCAAATATATGCTATACAGGCAATCATCCCTCTGTGCAGTTTACTCATGCATGAATTTAAGTTATCATGATTTAGTTAAATAATCCCAACCCAACAATACAATGATTCAAATTTCAGGGGCCATATATTAACTGCAGGAAATTGCATAAAGTACAAACTTCACAGCTAGTTCTTCAGTCTACAAATCAACAAACACATAGATAGATAGATAGATAGATAGATAGATAGATAGATAGATAGATAGATAGTTAGATAGATAGATAGATAGATAGATAGATAGATAGATAGATAGATAGATAACAGATGTGCATCATGATCAGCAAACAACCAGATCACTCCTTTTGAAGTCTGTCAGTCCTTGGTCACTGTGCATGTTATTCAGGTCACACACAGAAAGCAAAACATGTCATTGTGCTGCCTCCTTGCCTCCTACTGAATAGTCACATGACATTTCACAAAACTGGATAATCAAAACTGAATGGAAGAAGAGAGAGGCAACAAAGATGAAAGTGCAGCAAAGGAAAAAAAGTCATTGTGCTGGAAGTGGAATTCTAACAGAATGTAAACTTAGTTGTAGAAGAACACACTGACTGTGGGAATGTTGGATTCGCAGACATAGACACCAAAATGCAGCCATAGAAACTAGCAAAGGAAAAATCAATATAACTGAAGAAAGTGGTTGGAACAAAAGGATGACGATGTCTCAGAGTAAATGACGTCAACAAAAACTTTACATTAAAGAAACTCAGACATATTTTGCAACACCGAAAACATGAAGTTACAGTGTTGATAAGTTGATACAAACTGTGGAGCATGAGAATTTGCCAATGTGCAGAAAAGATTCTTGCTCCTTATTGTAAGCTATATCATAAGGGCGAACATTATGCAAAGTATTCTCAATAAGTTTTTCTTTTCCCTTTTAAGAAAGACTTTAGTGTTTAGAGCAATTTGAGGTTCACAGGAAAATTGAGCAGAAAGTACAGAGCACTCCCATAATACTTCCTGTCTCTCCACACACACACGAGGCCAGACTCCCTATCGAATTCCAATACCAGACTGGCATATTTGTACTGATGAACCGACATTAGTTATCACTCAGAGCCAATAGTTCGTCTTAAGGTTCACTCGTGGGGTGCATAATCGATAAGTTTCGACAAACTGTGTAATGACATGCATCTGCCACTACAGTATTATACAGAGTAGCTACACTGCCCTAAAATTCCTCTTTGCTGTGCCTATTCACCTCTTCTTACTCCTATTCTTGGGCAACCATCGACCTTTTTCCTCTCTACATACTTTTGCCTATTCCAGAATGTCGTGTAGTCTTTTCAGATTGTTTTCTTTCACTTCATAATATGCATTTAAGGTTCTTCCATGTCTTTTCAAGACTTGATAGCTTACTTCGTCGTAACACTGAATAATATTTCAGTGTCCGGATGTACCACACTTTATTTATCAATTCACCTACTGAAAGATATCTCAGTTGCTAACAAGTTGGCAATTAAAGCTGCTATAAACCTTGTGGAGATTTCTATGTGGACAAAAACTTTCAACTCTTTTGAGTAAATACCAAGGAACACATGGTCAGATCTTGTGGCAAGAGTATGTTTGTTTTTATAAGAAGCCACCAGACTCTCTTAAAAAGTGGCTGTACCATTTTGCATTCATATCACAGATGAATGAGAGTTTGAGCTGCTCCGCATTCTCATCAACATCTGGTGTTGTCAGTGTTCTGCATTCTGGACATTCTAATGGTATGTAGCAACCTTGCTATACTGTATTAGTTCCAGGAGGTTTTTGTTGTTGCTACTGTTGTTTGTTGTTGTTGGCATTGCAGTCGTTGTTGTTGTTGATTCTTTCAGATTTTCGACATAGATAATCATTTCATAAGCTAAGAAAGATAATTTTTTTCTCCTTTCCAATATGTACCCCTTTCATTTCCTTTTCACATCTGATTGCATTAACTAGAATTTTCAGGACAATGTTGAAAGGGAGTATTGGGAGAGGACGTCCTTGCCTTGTTCTTTATCTTAGCAGGAAAGATTCTAGCTTCTCAGCATTGAGCACAATGTTAGAGTAATGCTGGCCACATAGAATGAATTAGGAAGCATTCTCTCTGTTTCTATCCTCTGAAAGAGGTTGTAGAGAATTGGTGTACTTGCTTAAATGGTAGACTTCACCAGTGAACACATCTGGGCCTAGTGCTTTGTCTTTTGAAAAGTTATTATTGATTCGATTTTTTAAATAGCTATAGGTTTATTCAGAGTGCCTGTGTCTTTTTGTGTGTTTTCACAGACTATGTTTTCAAGAAATGAGCCTTTTTCATCTAGGTTTTCATTTTTGTGGGCATAGAGTGGTTCACAGTTTTTCTTTATTATCCTTTTAATGTCCATGGAATATGGAGTTATATCCTCTTTTTCATTTCTAATATTAGTAAAGTCTCCTCTCTCTGTCTCTGTCTCTCTGTCTGTCTGTCTCTCACTCTCATTAGTTAGTCTGACTAGGCGTTTTATATTTTATTGGTTTTGTTGATTTTTTCTATTAATTTCCTGTTTTAAATTTCTTTGAGTTTTGCTCTAACTTTTACTACTTCATTTTTTGATTGCCTTGTATTGATTTTGACCTTCTTTGTCCAGTTTCCTAAGGTAGAAGCTTAGACAGTCGATTTTAGATCTTTCTTCTTTTCTACTGCATGTATTCAATGCTATAAATGTCCTTCTAGTGCTGCTTTTCCTGCAGCCCACAAGTTTTGATATGTTCTCATTCAAACTTAGTTCAAAGCATTTTTAAATTTCTCTTGAGATTATTTTCCCTTCGACTCATGTATTATTTAGAATATGTTGTTTAGTCTCCAACTACTTGGGAATTTTCTGGCTGTCTTTTTGTTATTGCTTTGTAGTTTTGTTCCATTGTGGTCTGAGAACCGACGTTCTATGATTTCTATTGTTTTACATTTGTGAAAGTCTGTTTTATGCTCCAAAATGTGGTCTATCTTGATGTATATTCCATGTGAGCTTGAGACAACGTCTTTTCTGTCGCTGTTGAATGAAGGAATCTGTAGACGTTTATGTCGGTTTAATTGATGATGTTGCTGAATTCGGCTATGTCCTTACCGATTTTGTCTGTTGGATCTATCTATTTTTAACACAGGGTTGTCAAAATCTCCTATGATAGTGGATCCCTCTTTTCCCCCTTGATGTTCTATCAAGTCTTTGTTTCACGTATTTCGGCGCTTTGCTTTTAGGCATATACACATTAAGAACCGTTACATCTTCCTGGAGAATTGACCCTTTTATCATGCTGCAATGTTCCTCTTTGTGCCAACAATTTCCCTTGCTCTGAAGTCAGCTCTGTCTGAAATTAGCATAGCTACTCAAATTGTCTTTTGAGTAATGCTAGCATAGGATATCTTTCTTCATTGCTTTACTATAATCAATATGTGTGTTTATACTTAAAGTATATTTCTTATAATTGGCTCTTGATTTTTGATCCCCTCTGATAATATCTGACTTAATTGTATTTGGACCATTGAAATTTAAAGTGTATTGATATAGTTGGGTCAATACCATATTTCTTACTGTTTTGCATATGTTGCCATTGACTTTGTTTCTATTTTGTATTCTACTCTTTTTATGCCATTTGTGGTTTTATTCAAACATTTTATATGATTCCAACTTTTTCTCCCTTGAAAATTCAAACATGTTGTACTAGGTGAGATTAACTGCAGCAAATAGGTCCGTAGTGATGTAGTGTTATGGTGTAAGGGAAGTGGAAGCATTCTATGGTCCGTGATTAGGTCTCAACATTGTAATGAGCTTCAGAAGTGCCTCTGAGTGTTTTCCCTCACCTCGGGTGGGACAGAATGGCTGGTGGATGCTGCAGTTGGGTGTTTCCCATTCCCCAGGTCAGTTAAGCTGTGACAAAACCCCATGAGGTTGGCCTGTGGTAAAATACTTTCTCTTGAGGGCAGGCCTTGCCCCGCCACCCCGCTCCCTACCCACACCAGAACCCCAAGGGGATTTTTCTCTGATCCTCACATCGAAAACCTGGTACAGTGCCAAGAAATAAAATTCACAGAAGTATGTGTGCCCCTGGAATTTTTATCTCACAGACTTTTACACAAGGAGCCTCCAGAGATTGGTCAATGACAGTTCAGCTTTTCCTACCTGTGTATTGGTTTCTGCAGAGATTTCTGCTCTTGGACTCCTACTCCGGTGAATTGTTATTCTCTGTATCCGCCTATCTGCCTTTCCAACTTTGGAGACGGTGATTTGTCCCGTGACCTCACTCCTCTGATTAAATTAAGAAGCGTTGCTGATTTTGCAATTCCTCGGGCTTTTACTTGTCAGGACGAGGGGCGATTTCCAAGCTGGACTGGAAACTGGAAGTCTAACAAGATTTTTGCGATGAAATAGAACATATTAATTCTCAATGTCGCTACTCTTTTAGACAGCAATGTATTAATTAAATACCAACAGAAAGAGAGCCTCTAATGTTTTGTCTAAAATTTTTTATGGTCATGAACAGTTATATTTTCTCCACTGAGCATTAAGATTTTTGCACAATTCAGTCTGCCTGGTAATTTTTGCAGTTCCGCAGTGAAAACAGCCTGTACTTTTCTTACTCTGTATTTTATTTCCCATATATACAAAGGCTCTGCTTCTGAGTCAGTAATATTCTAATGTACTGCTTCGCCCTATTAGATTTTTAAAAACTACTGAAACTTTGAACTATATTTTGATATTGGATATGGACATTTATCTGCTCATTCCAATGGTTATTCTACTTTTAGAAATCTTTATGGTGATAGATCATACTTGATCATAATAACTTATTTTTTAATATGTTGATAAAATCCATTTGCTAATATTAATTAGAACTAACATCTTAAAAGAAATGTACCTTTGGTTACTTTTTTGGTATGTTTCTCATATCTGATTCTTGTTGTGAGGGCTCTTCTAGCTTTTTTAATAAATTGGAAAGCACCTGATGTTTTCCCAAGGTATAGATCTTTGATTATATTTTATAATTTCATAAGGCTATTTATATTTTCTACACAAAATATGAGTCAATTTTATCTTGTATTATTTATTCCATAATCATCCATTTTAACTAGACTTCCAAATTTGTTGATAAAAAGTCAGTATAGTATTCTTTTATATTTGTAGAAAAACTCAGTGTTTTATAGCTAATCACAACTGAATTGTATTTGCCAAATACGCTTATTTTAATGGTCTTTTTAAAGAACAAGCTTTTGGTTTTGTCAAGTTTACTGGTTTTCCTCTTTATTTTGGCTTTATTCTTTACTAATTTTGTTCTTCTACCCTTTTGGACTTACCTTGTTCTTTTTCTATGCCCATTGTCCAATTCCTGTCGCTTTTAGAGCCATTTTCAACAACTTGGCCAGCTCTGCCACCTGTGTCACGGTCACTTCATCATATGCCATGAAAATTTAGTCTAGTATACTCGTGAAAACTCAGCAGCTTTATTTTGCTTCAAAATTGTTCTGTGGTCTTAGACTCCCTTCTCCTACTCCTTCTCCTTCTCCTTCTCTCCTTCTCCTTCTCTCCTTCTCCTTCTCTCCTTCTCCTTCTCTCCTTCTCCTTTTCCCCTTCTCCTTCTCCCCTTCTCCTTCTCCCCTTCTCCCTCTCCCCTTCTCCCTCTCTCCTCCTCCTCCTCCTCCTCCTCCTCCTCCTACTCCTCCTTCTGAATTAGTACTATCAGAAAAAATTCTAGTGGAACTTCATGCTGATTATAAGGCTTGCCTATCTTCTACTTTCACAATTATATATATATATATATATATATATATATATATATATATATATATCCACATAAACACATGCACGTGAATGTTTATATATATTTCCACTCTCTTTTGATGTTGATCAAAAACTTAACAAGACCCCTTTGAACTCTATTTATATTAAGTAAAATAAGGAAGTCTTCTTTCACACAGGCTCTGAAATGTCATAGTTTTAAACCATGCATAACCTCAAACAGTGGTCCTTTCAAACACTGTATCGTCCACCTTTCTTTCTAGGTGTCCATAGTTTTTCATTCCTACAGCATCTTTTATACATGCTTTTGTTTTTGATCCATTTGTGTCAAAAACTCTTCTTCCCTCCCACTTCTAGGTATGTACTGAAAGGAAACATAATCGTTATTTGAATAGATAACTACAATTCCATGTTCATTGTAGCATCATTCAAAATAGCCAAGGTCTAGAAAAAAACCTAAGTGTTGATAGATGAACGGATAAAGAAATATGATCAATCAGGGGATCAATCCATCTAATATATCTAATGTATATATGTATAATGAAAAATTATTTAACCCTATAAAAGCAAAAATTCTAGCATTTATGATAACATGGATGAAACTAGAGGGCATTATGCTAAGTGAAATAAGCCTGACAGAGAAAGATAACTAATACATGGCAATATTTATATTTAGGCTCTAAAAAAATTAAATAAATAAACTCTTCCCCACCAAGATAATTTCTTCAGCAATATCTAGCAGCCTTTACCAGGCGTCATATCATTTTTTACTGTTTGGAATAGAGCACACCCCCATGGTGATTTATCTAGATTACAGGTTACTATTGTTTTTTCTCTTTTTGTATTCATTTCTTCCACTTCTGGCACCAGACCTTCCTTTTTCCTTCAGAGAAGTTCCCGTGATTCAGGTAGGTTGCCTGTCCCCCTCCTTACTTCCATGATTCAGGCTTAGCTAATCACAGAATTTTATATATATTACATGTGTCTTGAGTACTTACTTCTCTATTTGACATCATTTTTTTCCTCCAAATTTTAATCTGCCTATTTTTTTACTGACTTTACCAACACTTTTCCATATTTGACTAATGTAATGTTAAATCGATATATTTTGTGCCTAATTTCAGCTATTGCTTCCTTAATTCTAGAATTTTTCCATGATCGCTTTTTATATATATATATACCTTTGCTTAAATTGTATATGTTGTCCTTTATTTTCTTGACTACATTAATCACAGTCTTTAAGAGATAGCTTTGACTTAGAGTGTGCCATTTAATGTGTTGTACATCTATCACCACAATCAATGTTAGAACATTTTCATTCATGCAGCCAAAGAAAAGAAACCTCTTAGAAATCACTCACTCCCCATTTTTCTCAACTCTAGGCAACCATTAATACACTTTCTATCTCTATAGATTTGGCTATTCTGGACAATTCATACCAATGGAATCATACGATATGTGGGGTTTTGTCACTGGCTTATATTCTTAGCATGTTTTCAAGTTTCATACACGTTGTAGCATGTATCGCCACTTCATTTCTGACTAATATTCCAAGGTATGGAATACTTATCGATTTAGCAGTTGATGGACATTCATTTTGTTTCCACTTTTTGGCTGAATAATGCTTTTGTGATTATATAGTGTACAAGTTTTCTTGGGTAGGTCTAGCCATTTTTTTAATTAACAGACTTTTTGAACAGTGTTGGGTTTACAGAAAAATTCTCACATACTTCCTCACCTCTCTGCCCAGTTTCTTCTATTATCGACATCTTACATTAGTACAATGCCTTTGAAATAGTTAATGAACCAATATTGATACGTTATTAGTAACTGAAGTCCATAGTTTACTTTAAAGTTCACTCTTTGCTTTGTACATTGTATAGTTTTTGACAAAGGTATAATGACGTGTCCACTGCTACAGTATCCTACTCAGTAGCTTCACTGCCTTATAAGTCCCCTGTGCTCCACCTGTTAACCCCATCCACTCTGTAACCTTTGGCAATAACCGATCTTTTTACTGTTTCCACAGTTTTGCTTTTTTCTGTATTTCATATAGATGAAATCAGAAATATATAACTTTCGTAGACTGGCTTTTTTTTCACTTAGCAATATGCATTTAAGCTTCCTTCACGTCTTCTCATGGCCTCATAGCTTTTTATTTTTATTGCTGAATGCTATTCCTTTCCTAGTTTGCTTATCCATTCATCTACTGAAAAATATCTTGTTGTTTCCACATTTCGGCAATTATGCAATAAGCTGCTATAAACATTCACGTGCATGTGTTTATGTGGACATAACTCCTCGAGTCCTTTGGGTAAATACTAAGGAGTGCGTTAAATGATTGTACGTTTAGTTTTGTAAGAAACTGCCAAATATCTTTCCAAGTGGCTATACCATTTTGCATTTCCTGTAGCAGCGTAAGACAGTTTCTGTTGTTCTGCATCCTCACCAGCTTTGGTACAGTAGTCACCCCTTTCCACAGGGGATATATTCCAAGATCCCCAGTGGATGCCTGAAACCACAGAGAGTGCCAGAGCCTATATATACTCTGTTATTTTCCTATCCACATGTACTATGATAAAGTTTAATTGATAAATTAGACACATTAAAGAGTAACAAAAATAATTACTGAAAACGTAGAATAATTATAACAATATACTGTCATCGTTATGTGAATGTGGTGTATGTCTGTCTGTCTGTTTCCCAGTCTGTATCACTCTGATAAGTGAGATGGATACTCAGCGATTAGTGGGTGGGTACGTAAGTAGTGTAGTTAGGCTTGACAAGGGGATGAGTCATGTACTGGACATGATAGAGAGATGGCACAAGAGTTCATCATGCCACATAATGTGCAAATTAAAACCTGTGAATTGTTTATTTCTGAAATCTTTCATTTAATATTTTGGGGTGGGTCATAGTTGACCATGGCTGACTGCAGGCAACAGAAACCATAGAGAGCAGAACCATGGGTTAACAGGGAGTACTAGATTTCAGTGTTTGGATTTCAGCCATTCGAATAGGTTTGTAGTGGTATCTCATTATTTTATTTTATGTTTTAATTTATAATTCCCTTATGACATATGATGTATAGCATCTTTACATACTCTTATTGACATCTGTATATTTTCATTGTTAATCATCAGTAGTTTGTTTTTAACCAATGCCTGATAACCCCAAAATCTCCTCCTATGTCTGTTTATGTTTAATTTTTTCCCCACAGCTTTTGATCACTTAGTCTTTACCTCAGTATGATGACTTATTACTTTTTTATTATTGAATACAAGGCTTTATTTTAGAAATCTATAGAAATACTTTTACATTCTGGATGTTATCTTTCTCTTGAGAAGATTCACTTTTGTTTATGGCAGACAGCTATTATAGGGATTCATAACGGTAGTGCATTTTTAGTTTGAGCTCATTCAAAGATGGCCTGCAGTCTTTGCAAAGGCTGATCTAGTTCTGGTTTCTCCTTTCTCTAAGGATACCATCCTTTTGGACTGCCATTTGAAAGTCTGGCTTCTGTTTCCAAGTTCCCTTTTACCTGGGCTTTGAACTTAATTTTTAGCCCGGGCTGAGAGAATACCTCGGGATACTTTAGCTTGTCAGCCTCTTAGTTGTTGCTTTTTGCTTGAGCTCTTGCCACTCGGATTCTGTGCTTCCAGTCTTTTCAACTCCTTGGCTTTTCAGCTTCTAAACTGTAAGTTTT
>PVKZ01007972.1:0-18983 GCA_004027375.1 Macroglossus sobrinus | reverse complement strand
TGAGATGCCATCTCACACCTGTTAGAATAGCTATAATCAACAGGACAAGTAATAACAGATGCTGGAGAGGATGCGGAGAAAAAGGAACCTTCATACACTGCTGGTGGGACTGCATATTGGTATAGAACCTCTATGGAGGTTCCTCAAAAAACTAAGAATTGATCTACCATATGATCCAGCAATCCCTCTACTGGGTATTTACCCCAAAGACTTAGAAATTATATTCATAAAAATATTTGCACACCAATGTTCATATAGGCGTATTTATGGTGATTAGGACATGGAAGCAACTGAAGTGTTCTATGATAGATGATTGGCTAAAGAAGCAGTGGTACATATATACAATGGAATATTACTCAGCCATAAGAAGAGATGAAATACTGCCATTTGCAACAACATAGATAGAACTTGAGATCATCATGCTAAACAAAATAAGCAAGACAGAAAAAGCTGGTATGTGGAATATGAGCCTAAAAGCAATAAAGGAACAGGGCAAACAGAGACCCATGGACATGGACTATATAGACTAGTGGTTACCAGAGGGTAGGAAGTGGAGTAAGAGTGGGGAGGTAAATGAGGTAAAGGGGGTCAAATAAGGTGGGTAGAGGTAAGGTGAGGTGGGTAAAGGGGATCAAATATATGTTAGCTGAAGGAATCTGGACCTTGGGGAGTAAACACACAATAGAATATACAGATGTTAAATTATAATGTACACCTGAAAATTATATAATTGTATTAACCAATGTTATCCTAATAAACTTAATTTAAAAAATTTTTACAGTAAAATAAAAGACTAAGTCCTAATTATAAGACTATAGAATGCTTCCCTTCCCTTCGCAAAGGGGAACAATAGGACTCCTGTATAATAATTGGGTATTGTAGCTAAAAGAACTATAAGCCTATTAAGAGAGTCCCTAACAAGACCCAAAGAGAACAAGGGAGACAATATTAAAGATGCTGGGGGAAAGCTTAGCCTCTGACATCATAGTATAACACACAGTAAACACAATCTAATTCCTAGATAGATAAACATTTTACACTAAAGGCCTATATACTTCCATTCCATTTACTTGATACTTCGCGTGAAGCTTACAATAACAAAAATTACAAGTCATATTAAAAATTAAAGCCACATGACCTGGAGGTGAGAATTCAGCCAAGGGAAGGCAGCTGAAAGCTTCAACCTGTGTCTTGGGGCAGAGATGAGCAGCAGCAGCAGCAGCTTGGCCCCAGCAATGATAGGCCAAATATGTGACCTGGGATCCAAGGTTGGGGTTCAGAACACTGACAACTAAGCACTGGCAATTTGGAGCCAAACCTAAAACCTGGAAGCCAGGTCAGGACTCAGAGCAGTGGCAACTCTAGTCCCATAGACCAAGGTGCAGTGGTGTTCCAGCCCTGGAGAGCACGGCACAGCCACAAGTGGGGCTTTTTGGGGACGGTCTCACTGCAGTGACAACTCCAGCTCCTGAGAGGAGACACAACAGTAGGAACTCCTGGCAACTCCATCAGCTGCGTCAGCATTGGTGAAAACTGTGGGAATCCTTAGTAGCAAAAAGAAATTTTAGCATAGTTGTTATGAAACATCACATACTTTCTAATTACTAATAATATCTTGTTTTATAAATGAATTTATTAATGTTCAAAAAAGATTTCAGCATGGTTTAAAGTGTAAGTTTGGTAAAAACCCATTGACTCATTAGTAGCTGGTGAAAATATTTTAGTTGTTAGTAGCCGTCAGAATAAAAAGTAACTAGACAACAAAACAAAGGAAAATAGAGTATAACATATATAATTCTGGCAAGTTTTGTTTTGTGAATCTTTTATTGAAATTTTATTTGTGTAAGTGTATGTTTATACATCCATTGCATGTGTGTGTGCACTGAGTCATGCTATAAAGGTTATTTTTTACTTTGAGCTGTATTAGTCAGAGAAGTTTGAAAATCACTGATCTAAATTAATTGTTACTAACACAAAGCAAATAGGCAGTATTTTAGGCAACTGGACTCAGGTTGCCTACTGCACTTTTGGTACAAGTTGTTCTGCAGAAAAATGCAGAGAAACATACTATAAGTAATAATTGAAAGATTTAAATAATTAAACTTATGAAGTCAAAAGAAATAAAGAAAACACAATAAAGTGGTAAAATCAAAATGATTCTCTATAATTTTATAAATTATTAGTTTGAGCATAAATTGATGTTATCTTTTGAAGTACCTTTTAAAACTTAACTATGCATACCTTTTGCCCAGAAATTCTGCTTCCAAATCTACTTTACAGAGACACACAAATAAGTAAGCATATGTTTACAAAGATACGGCAGCATTTATTAAGCAAGATGATAACAACAACAACAAAAAGACCCATGATGCCATTGTGGGACAATATAAAACTCTGAAACTGGGTGTTATATTTTTATTTTCTAATATAGTTTGTGAAAAAAAAGAGAGAAACACAACCAATATGTTTTTAGAATACGGTTGATAAAATAGATGAATCAACTCTTCTTGTACATGCTTGTACCTTTCTTTCTGCAAAAACTTTTGTGTAAACATGCCATTCTTGAGCAGACCCCTTTATAGAATGTACAACTTTGAAATGTGAAGAAAAGAATCTGAAGATAAAAAGAGATGTAAAATTAAGTTATCCTACATAAATTGGATTCTGTTTTCTGTCCTATTTGTTTGGGATGGCTTCATTTTTTACATATAAATTCTGAAGTCTCGGTATCTAAGCTTTGTTAATTCTTGGAGTCAGCCTATTATAGAAATAGATTTATTAAGTTCTTTACTTAATCCTAGGTTTAATAATTCCCTATAATTTTTCCCTACCTCCTGAGAAAATTAAATAAGCCACATATAGTTAAGATTCTCATTTCTCCTTACTAGTTTATTGAAGAACTTTACCAAACATCTGTAATTGAACTAGTCTGGGTCTTGAAACTTACAATTATCATAGAAAAATAAATATACTAGAGACAACTTTAAAATATGTGGTACAGTGAAGGGGAAAGAGTTTGAGATGAGAATACAAAAAAACAGTAGCTTAGAGACACAAACTCTCAGAATTAGGCAGGTCTCAATAATAAGGGAATTGGGATGTTAAATTTTCATGCCAAAATACAGGGATTATTATTATTTTTTTGTCTTTCATTGGGAAACTTCTGTATGATTCCAATGTAACAGTAAAATGTTAATTTCCATTTGAGGATGATGAACTAAATATACACTGTAGAATCTTCCCTCTTGCTTCAGAATGACAAAGAAAGTACTTGAAGGAAAGCTATAACCATGCTTAAATTCATTAGGTAGAAACTCAATAGCCCTATGTATGTATATAATTCTTAGGAAGAGATATCATACAGAATGATATTGGTTAAGGAAATCAATACCTAAAGTGTATATCTAGTCCCATATATAATAATAATAATAATAATACTGAAACACATGAGTGGTACTTCCAAGAGTGCTTCAAATTTAACACTGGAATCCAGTGGCAATTGGCAGAGTAATTACATTTTTACCCTAGAGTCAGATTTGCAATAAAAAACTTTAGGGAGTCTAAAAGAAGACTTCAACTTAAAAAATTAGTGAAGGGTCAAGAAGCACCAAACATCTGAGAAAAATAAATAATGTAAGGACGAAATAATAATCATAACAAATGAAACACCTTATACCCAAGGAAACATTTAAAGAAAACAGACAAGATATAGAAAATAAGTAGAAGTAACATTTGAAGAGCTATTAAAAGATATTTTATTAAAAAACCTATAGACCATAAAAATTAGAATTTGCCTAGTTAAAACAGAAAAAAACCCTCAGTGTAGTAACTGAAGAGAAGAATGGACACCTCAGAAGAAAACAATTCTTGACCTGGTAAACATAAATAAGCAATTCTCCCCCAAATACAGTACATGTGGTGATAAAAAGATGAAAAATATAAAAATAAAGGTAAGAGATATGAAGGAAACACATGGAGAAATTTTGACATCAGCCTAATAGTAGTTATAGAAATACTGAATGAGAGAATAGAGGACAAGTGATAAAAATCATAAAGTAAACAATAGATGAGAAATTTTCAGAATTTATCTAAAACATAAATCCTCATTTAGACTTCAGAGCAGTGACTTCTCGTCACCAACATTGGCAAGAGGAAATTTTAGGAGAAAAGTCTTTGTCACCTTGAGTACACAGAGTTCTTACACATGACACCAAAAGAACAATTAATAATAAGACAATTTGATTAGTTGACCCTTAGTAAAAATAAAACCTTTAATTCTTCAAAAGACGTATTCAAAAGATTGAAAAGACAAGTCACAGACTGGGAGAAAATAATTGCACATCGTGTTTCCAATAGTAAACTTGTATCTAAGAGACATAAAAAACTCTTATAACTTAATTTTTAAAATTGTTCTATTTTTGATATGGACGATAATTACATGAGTATGTTCATTCTATGAAATTTATGAAATTGAACAATGTGACTTTTGTACTTTGTGTACCTTTTCGTATGTATTAAGACTTAAAAAATAAGTTCAAAGTGTACTAAGATCCTACTCAAAAAATTAGAAAAATAATTTTAAGTAAGCTAAAAAATTAGGAGATGCTAGGAATATTTCAGTCTGAATGCATCCTGTCTCCTCTCCAATTTTAATTTCAAAGCATTCTTCTCTCTTAAATTGAGCAGCAGCTAAAATTACTAGTCCAGCAGATCCTTGGCAGAGCAAGTAAACCTTCAGGTTCTGTAGGAATCCTCATAGAGAATGCTTTGCTTTCCAGTAACTGTGACCCAGGGTGAAGGGAGAGCACTGCTCTCTGTATGGTTTGTCTCTTGGTCTTCCAAAGACCTGAAGAGGAGTATTGCTGGTGGCTTTTCCAGAAGCAGCTCTTGAAATGAAGTTGAAGGGGCAAAATATTTATTAGGGATTAGTATCTTTGAAAGGAAGCAGAGGGTTAGGGATGTGATAGAACAAGATGGAATAAAGGAAGGAATTGAACTGTGATACAGGCCCCCAAAAATCTCAGCCATGTTGGTAGGGAAGGGGGTAGCAAGTGTTGACTGTCAGAATATTGTAACAATAAAATGTCCTGATAATGTTTTTTTAGTTCATGAGAGAAAAAGTGAATTATAGAAACCACAATAAACATATTGAATAAAGCACTCTCTACACCATCAGATCTGTAATTAAAGGCAAGAACTGCCTCAGTCATTTTTGTATACTCATAACTGTGTTTGATGCTCAAAACATATGTGAATCAATGAAAATTTTAAATGAGCAGCAGAATATAATACTAATAAGAAATGTAAGCTGTTCTCTCAGTAGAAGGCAATTATATATTGATCCATCCATTTTGACAGGTTAATCAGAAACAGCTTTTGAAACTGATGATGGCTTTGGAAAAGTTGGCTTCAGAAAGAGCCTAAAATGACACTAGTAAGTTCAGTTAAACCATCTGAGACAGGTACATCTCTGAGAGAGGTGATGAAGACTTACTTTTAAGCACTTGTTTCCAGATACCAATGAGAGTTCTATGACAGTTGGAACTATACTGTTGGCTGGAGTGGGTTGATTGACACAGGTTGGTACATAAATTATAAAAAGAAGCAAATGATACTAAGAGTTTGTGATGAGAGCAAACAGGATAGCTATACAGAAAGCTTAATAAACAAACTGTAAGAAGGGGTTGGGAAATAAAATGGGATGGGGAAGAGAGACCAATAAGAGAAAATTAGGAGAACAGGTTAGTAAATGAAAGAATATGAAATATTACATGAGTATATTTCTTTTGGACACTCTTCTAAACTTTCCTTGGAGTTCTCCTTTCACCTAAGACAACTGAGTAGCCTCTCAGAGAGCACCTGTTGAGAGAACAGAAGAGAATATAATCAAAGTCATTCTTTCCTCCTGATGCTACTTTCCTTTTTTTTCTTCCTAGATTCCAAGATGGCCTACAGTACTAGAGTATGGGGTATTGTACCTACCATAATGCAGATAAGCAAAGACCCTACAAACTTCTACATAGGGAGAACACTGTGGCTCAGTTTAACTTTTCTTTATATTTCAGTCGTGTATGTAGTACAATTCACCTGGTTTGATCTGGCTAAAGACTTCCAGTGCCATGGGAATATTTCCAAAGCCTGTCTAGCAGAGTGCTATGAGAATCACTTCATTAGGCCTGTTCTAGGAGTTTGGTATGTGGTTGGCTTTGTCTTTCCCTTCATCTTTTTTGTGATGGAGTTTTTTGTCTCTCAGAGTGTGCGCAAGCAAACCAAGATGTTTAAAAAGCAATCTTTAGAAGCGAAATCCAGAAACACTGACAACAAAGAAGACCATGTAGAGAAAAAAGAAGATGAAATTTTTGACTTATCTCAGAAAAAGCCTCTGTTGGCAATGTATCTTGTCTACTTTCTTGTACAGTTGTCTGTACAGGTGATTTTCTTGGTTTTTCTTATTCACTCTCACTTACCACTGGTTAAAAAACCCATTTGGTGTAGTACCCACATGTGTCAAGGACCTTACACATGTGTGATAATGGGGACACAGGAAAAGATGATGTCCATCATACTTCTAGCTACACTCTCTGTGCTTATCATGACTCTTTGTATTATGTTCTTCTTGTACACCATGAATGCATACCTAGTCACAGGACCTAATCTGTCTGAGAGATACAGAGGCTCTATAAAATCCTAACAATAGCCCAGATGATCATCACTGATTACAAAATACAGAATGGATGCAAAAAAAGACCTATAATGGTCTTATATTGAAGCAGTACATACTTTAATAAAAGAAAAACAAAACTTAGAAGTGTGGCAAGCCTGCTTTCTTCTCATATGGCAATTACCTTATTTCTTAAAGAAAAAATTGGAATAGGTTTCAGAAATTTCAAAAGTGAGGAATTTGAGAGCATTTCACCCTACCAATTTTGATATCCTATTACAAGGAAATTTCATGGCTATTTTTTCCATTTAATTAATTAGGAACAGGATTAAGGTTAAGAGAATTTACATAATGAGAATTTTAGTGGGAGGGACAGAGTGGACAATTACAGATAACCAAATATTATTGCTTCTTTAATATATTAGTATAATAGTTATTACTGCTTACAGTATTCTTAATATCTTCTAGGCTTTCCCACTGAAGTAAACCTCAAAGCAGATGTTTCAAAGAAGGTTAATACCAAATATTTTGTATAAGTAGAAAAGATAAGTGAATAAGAAAAAAGGGAAATAGTATGTTTCTAAAGAAATGATTGAATTTCAGATAAGTATTAAGGACAGGGGAAAAAAAACAGAAGCAGCAATTACACTTATGTACTTGAACTTTATCTATTTCCCTTTGGCACTTTATATCATTATTACCAACTTCTAGCTTAGTTTCATCAAACTGAACTAACATATGTAGAAGTGATTAAAATCTGAGAAGCAAATTCTTCATAGAACAATTAAAGGTTCTACATTGGCAAAAGACTTAAGTTGTAAATGTGGCCACAGCTGTTATTAGTGAGATGTGGATATATTTAAGGGCCAGAGGAGTTTCATATGAATCTTCAAATAGCAAGGAAATTGGTTCCTTATGAATCAAGGTGGCTCATTGGAAAAAGAAATAGCAACTTAGAAAGTGAAATTAAAAAATATTGTATGAATATACATGTTTATAGAATCAGACATTGACAAGCAATACTTGAATGATAGCCTGAGGATCCTTTTTAATATATCTTGTTTTGAACTCCATCCAGAATTAATGAAGAGAATTGGCAGGATTAATTTCTAGTGATTGCTGTGTTCCTTCCTTAAGCTTCTCCTCTCATGCAAACTACAGATTATACTTTAGATGATCCCAGATGTCTATAATGTGTGATGCAACAGTGCAAAACACAGGCAAAATGATCTCCATAGCCAATTTCAGAAATATCCAGGTTATATCTTCTCACTAGAAATTAAACACCTATAGTGTTATGAATTTAGTATGTGTAGATAAATTCTCTTCAGGTCTAATACTTACCTAATATTCTCCATCATCACTCACTCCTTACTATTATGTGATTATATTTCACTTGGATTTCAATAACAGCTGCGTAATGTTGACTGACCCCATTATCTACACCTTTGCCACAGGTTTTCTGTGTCAAACCTCATTTTGCCATTTTCATGCTAGGCTCATTGTTCTAAGAAAAAGCTTAAACTCTATTAACATTATTTATGAAACCTTACTTTGCTAAGTTCCTATTTAACAATCCAGTTTCGCTTTTGACCATGACCTCCCAACACTCCACACTTCATGCTCCTCCCAGCTGTTAGAGTGCCTTTCACATGCAATGTTCGTTTTGACCTCTCATTCTTTACACAATGCTTTACTTTTCCAACTGTGATAATTTATAGTATAACCCTCCCTCCATCTCTCTTCACCTACTGAACTTCTACTAACAACCTAGTTCTCAGTTTATATGTCGCTCCCTGCAGGAAGACTTCCATGATCCTCCAAGTCTGAATTAAGAGGTCTTATTCTGTGTACTTACCTAATTATAGCCCTTAATAACAATGCCTGTTTATTTGCCATTATCATACACTGAGATACAACCTCTTCATGATAGAATATGTCTAATTTGCTTCCTAATTTATACCCAAGACAAAAACACATCATATATGTTGAAAAACTATTTGTGGGAAAAATTCTTAAATGAAACATAACTGTTGCCTATGTAATAAAAGTAACTTTATAAATACCAGTATATCATCTAGGAAGTATTAGGAGGTAAAAGAATTTTTTTAAAGTTCATGTACCCACTTAGAATACTAACTGAGGTCTTAAAAGCCAAGTTACACTTATATAGCATGGAAGGGGTCATATCTAGAACCTAATTCCTTGTTTATGCTGTTCTTTTGTTTTAATATACATATGATAAAACATTCTTTTTTGATAGGTGGTTCTGGATTTTAATGAAGAACAGTTTCATTAATGCTAATATTCCTCTTATGCTGTCCCTTTGTAGTTAACCTATCTTCTACCCCAAACACCTAACCATTACCTTTCCATTTTCTATACCTATAGTTTTGTTCTTCCAGAAAGTCATATAAATGAAATATACACAATATTTTATCAAGTTGGGTTTCTTTCACTTAGCATAATGCATTTAGAATTCATCTACACTATGTATGTCTCAAGCTTTGTTACTTTTTAGGGCTAAGTGATATTTCATTATATGAATGTACCACATTTCATTTATCCATTCATCAGCTAAAGGACATTTTAAGTTATATCCATTGGGCCATTATGAATAAAGCCACTATAATTACTATGAACACCCATGTACAGATTTTATGTGAACATAAATTTTCATTTTTTGTGGCAACTACTTTGGAACACGATTGTGGAGTCATATCATAAATGTATGTTTAACTTATGAGAAATTGCCACATTGTTTTCCAAAGTGCTTATATCATTTAAATTCTTGCCAGCAATATTTAAGAATTTCAGTTACTTTGCATCCTTGCCGAAATTTGAAATGGTTAGCTTATTTATTTATTTATTTATTTATTTATTTATTTATTTATTTATTTATTTGTGTTTTTTGAGTAACTATAGTGATCTCTTACTGTGGTTTCAATTCACATTTTCCTAATGACTAATGACTAATGATATCAAGCATTGTTCATGAGCTATTTACCATCTGTTTATGTTTATCTTTTCAACTGTTCAAGTCTTTTGCTAATTTTTTTTTATTGGATTGATTTGTTCATTGTTACACTGAGTTTTGAAAGTTCTTTACATATTCTGGAGGCAAATTCTTCACCAGATATGTAATTTGCAAATATTTTCTCCCAATATGTGGCTTGTCTTTGCATTCTCTTAATAGTCTGTCATAGAGAAAAAGCTTTTAGTTTTGATAAAATTAAGTTTATAAAATCTTTCTTTATGATTCATTGTATCTAAGAATTCTTTGCCTAATACAAGATCACAAAAATTTTTCCTATACTTTTGTCTACAAGTTTTATAGTTTTAGAATTTACATGTAGATCTATAATTTACTTCAAGTTAGTTTTTATACTAGTCATAAGGTATGATTAGAGCCTAATTTTTCAAATATATGGATTCCAATTTTTTTCATACTATTTGTTAAAAACAATGTTTTTTTTCCTATTGAATGGTGTTTCTACCTTTGTGAAAAATAATTGACCATATCTGTGAGGCACTATTTCTGCATTCTCTATCTACTCTGTTCCATGAGCCATATGTCTAGCTTTTCACTATTATCATACATTCTTGATCACAGTAGGTTTAAAATAAGCCTTAAAATCAGGTTGTGTGTGCCATCCAAATTTGTCCTTATTTATAAAAATAGTTTTTGCTAGTCTAATTCTTTTGCCTTCCTATATAAAATTTAGAATAAGCTTGTTGCTATCGCTGAGATTTTGACTCTATTATGAATCTTTTGAACAATTTATGCAGAATTAACATTTCTGTAATTTTGAGCCTTCCAATTTATGAACATAATTTCTCTATTTAGATCTCCTTTTATTTCTTTCATTAATGTTTGGTAGTTTTCAGCATGAAGATCTTACACATATTTTGTTATAATTTTACCTAAATATTTCATGTTTCTTAATGTGTTATAAATGGCCATTTCAAAAATTTTATTTACAACTGTTTATTGACTATATATGTCTATATATACATTTATAATTTTGCATATTGACCTTATATTGTGTGACCTCACTAAATTAACTTATTAGTTCCAAAATTTTTTGTAAATTTTTTGTTGTTTCCTGTGCAGACACTAAAGTTGTTGGCAAATAGTGAAAATATTATGTTTTTGTTTTAAAAATATGTGCTTGATCACTGAGTCTGTTTTATTGACAGTACCATGCTGTTTTGAAGCTATAGCTTAGTAGTAGAGTTTGATATCAGATAGCATGATACCTCCAGCTTTGTTTTTCTTTCTTAAGTTTGCTTTGGCTATTCATGGTCTTTGATGGTTCCGTATAAATTTTAGAATTATTGTAGTTCTCTGAAAAATGTCACTGGTACTTTTATAGGGATCATATTGAATCTATAGATTGCTTTGGGTATTATGGACATTTTAACAATGTTAATTTTTCCTATTCATGAGTGTAGTATATCCTTCCACTTATTTCTGTCTTCTTCAATTTTTTTTTTTTAATTTAATGTCTAATAGTTTTCCTATTACAGGTCTTTCATCTCTTTGGTTAAATTTGTTCCTCGGTACTTTATTCTTTTCGATGAACTTGTAAATGAGCTTTTGAAAAAATGTTTTCTTCCTGCTAGTTTGTTATTGGTGCATAAAAATGCAACCAATTTTTGAGTATTAATTTTTCACCCTGCTACTTCACTGACTTCATTTCAGTCCTAGTATTTTTTAGGTGAAACCTTTAGGATTCTTTCTGTATAGTATATCATCACCGGCAAATGATGGCAGTTTTACTTCTCCTTTTCCAATTTAAATGTCTTTTATTTCTTTTCCTTATCTGATTACATGGCAAAAGTGCACATTGATGTCTTATTCCTGATTTTAATGAAAATTCTTTTAGCTTTTCACTGCTAAGGGAGATATAGCTATAGATTTGTCATATATGAACTTTATTATGTTAAAACATGTTCCCTCTGTTCCCACATTGCTGAGAGTTTTTATCATAAATGATGCTGAATTTTGTCAAATGCTTTTTCTGCATCTATTGATATAATCATAAGGTTTTTATCTTTTATTTTGTTTATGTGTTATATCATGTTAATTGATTTGCAGATATTAAACCAAACTTGTATCCCAGGAATAAATCACATTTGCTCATGATGTATATTTTTAAATTATTGCTGTATTTGGTTTGTAAAATTTTGTTGAGGATTTTTACATCTATGTTCATCAGGGATATTGGCCTATAATTTTCTTTTTTTGTAATGTCTTTGTTCAGTTTTAGAATCAGGATAATGCTGGCCTTGTACAACGAGCATGGGAACTTTCCCTCCTCTTCAATTTTTTGAGCTAGTTTGAAAAAGGCAAGTATTAATTCTTTTAATGCTTAATAAAATTTGCCTGTGAAGCCATCTTGTCCAGGACTTTTGTTTGTTGGGAGTTTTTTATTATTGGTTTGATTTTGTTAGCAGTTATTGGTCTGTTAAGATTTTCTGTTTCTTCTTGAGTCAGTCTTGGAAGATTGTATGTTTGTAGAAATTTATCCATTTTTTCCAGGTTGCCCAATTTGTTTGCATGTAACTCTTTCTAATAATATTTTCTTATAATCCTTTGTATTTCTGTGGTGTCACTTGTCTCTTTATTCCTTATTTTATTTAATTCAGTTCTCTCTCTGTTTCTTGATAAGTCTGTGTAAAGTTTTATCAATTTTGTTTATCTTTACAGAGAAATAGATCTGGCATCATTGATCTTTTGTTTTGCTTTTTAAACTTTATTTTATTTATTTCTGCTCTGATCGTTATTATTTCCTTTGTTCTACTCACTTTGAGTTTTATTTATTCTTCTTTTTCTAGTTCCTTTAGGTATAAGTTTAGTTTGCTTATTCGAGATTTTTCTTGTTTCTTGAGGTAGGCATGCATAGCTATGAATTTCCCTCTTAGAACTGCTCTGGCTGTGTCCCATAGATTTTAGATTATTATGTTTTCATTTTCATTTATCTGAAGGTATCTCCTGACTTCTTCCTTGGTCTCTCATTGTTAACCCAGTCATTGTTTAGTAGTATGTTATTTACTCTCCATGTGTTTAGGTGTTTTTCAATTTTCTTTTTGTAATTGATCTCTATTTTCATAGCATTGTGGTTGGAGAAGATGCTTGCTATGATTTCAATCTTTTTAAATTTATTGAGAGTTGTTTTGTTGCCTAACACATGGACCATCCTGGAAAATGTATTTTCTGCTGCTTTGGGGTGAGATTTTTAAAAATATCAATTAAGTTAATCTATTCTAATGTGCCATTTAAGGTCACTATTTTCTTTCTAAATTTCTGTCTGAATGATTTATCCACTGATGACATAGGATATTAAAGTACTCTGTTATTTCTGTGCACCTTTGTAGTGGAGACAGTTGGGAAGAAGAGTCGAAGACTGGAAATGTGTAACTTACATGGATAAAGGAGGGGAGGATGGACAATGCTTCCTTCACCTCCTATCTCCATGGCCTTTTATTGAGTTTCTCAACAATACTAGCTTTGTAATTTAATAATAGTTACTCTCAGGTCAGGAAATACAAGCTATAGCCAACTCCCAGATTCAGCCTTAAAGCCACCTCCGTGTTCTCACCTACTTCCTTTTAAGTATCTTTTTCTAGTCCCTAGAGCAAGAAGTCTTGGAATCAGTCAGGCGTATGTGCTCTTCCTATAACGTGTCCTTGTGTGCAAGTCCACATCTTCTTCTAATGTTCTTGTTGTTCTAAGCACCAGACATCCTGCCAGGACCACAGGCTTCTCTTACAACATATCCTCTTTTTCCTTTTGCTGAATTTTATTCAGCATTACTGAGAACACAGTGGCCTGAGTCTTTCTTAATCCTTGGCTTTTTGAGAATTTCTTCTAGACTAAACAAAGAACAAGTAACAAACAAATTACTATCTAAGAAGCAAAAGATGAACCTATTAACCCATGAATTTGTGAAATAGGATTTAAATTTTTAATACCATTGACCATGCTTTGTACCACTGTGTCCCCTGTAATTCAGAAAGCTATTTTTGAAAAGTGTCAGCAATATGTGTTTGTAAGTCTGTAATTAAACTTGAAGCATTACCATACCCCAAAATATGCTGTCTTACTTTATCTCATTCAAACATACTTTCATTATATGATACAGGAGTTATACAAAAGGAAGTTGTATTCCAATCACATTTAAGTTTCACCTGTTTCTGCAAACTAACAATTCGATATCCTAACAATATAATTGCTTGTAAATCTGCTACTTGACTCTGCAATACGGAGTCAATTTGTTTTTGAGAAGCTCATAATTATTCAGCATCTTGATGCCAGGGTTCTAGCAGTCTGTACAGATTGATGCAGAGCCACTCCAGCCACAGCACCAGCAGCAGTAACAGCAATGATACCTATAATAGCAGTGATCAACATGCCAAGGAATCTTTTAGCTCTTCTTTTAACATGGTCCATCAGTTACTGCAATATCATAGTAGCAGGGGAGTCCTGCCAGGGTTGAGACAATTTAACTGGCATCCATACTCCAATTCTAGCTCTAAGAATATACAAGCTTTCATGTAATTTGTTAAAAGGAATAGAAAAGTTAATACAATAATACAAGGAACAGTTTTTACATGAAATATAACCTAAAGTTTCATTCCACTCCACTGTACCCTTCATAATAATATAAGGGAGTCGAACACAGGCTCGAGCAAAATAAGTAACATTTTGATGAAAAGTGATATGAGAAGAATTCCCAGACTGATTTATGGAACCCTTCCAGGCATGCATGGGAAATAAAGCAGCCCCTAATTTCCATATATGATTCTGTAGTCCTTGATGGGGTAGTTGGGGAGATGGAGGGGAAAATCCTCCATTATGCCAGACAACTGTGTTATTTTAAGTTCCGTCTGATGAAATGCTTACGGAACTATTCTCTATCTTTCGTGCCACCGCAAATCTACACTTTCTCCTTTCGTTCGGGTGGAGCCAGAAGGACTCCAATCAATGACTCTTCCATAGGAACTATTAACCAAACCCAAGCCTGTTCAGCTCGACACTGAGTCCAATGAACCCAATGTTCAAGCCTCGGAACCTGCAGAGTGGCACACCACGGTAAATCAGGTGGAGAGGTATCATCCACAGGTTCTGTAACATTTTAAAATCCCTCTATACTTAACAAAAACAAGTGATCCACCCCAGCATTCTGTTCGGAAATTTGCAAAATTGTCAGCCATGCTTGAGCACTCAGCTGTAAATAAACAGTGTTTTCCAGCTCCCATGCAAATTGGCATCCTTTCCGTTCCCACTGTATAGTTCTCAATCACTCTCCCTTCTTCTTCAGGCCTGAAAAGCCCTCTAGTATCATAAGGCCCAGGCATCCAATTAGAATCATTAACATAAACTCCTCATCTCACTGTCTTATTCAAAGGGGGATTGGGCACATATGCCCAATATGAATAATTTCCTGTCTCAGCTTGTACCTCGCTTACCTGTATGGTAATCAAGGCTGTCATTGCAAGGAATAGGGAAGTTGGAGTCATCTCCTGACCTGACTCAATGACAACCCGCTGGCCCTCTTCCAATATTTTCTTCATCTGCCCCCAAGCTGGTATCCGTGCACGATGAGTAGAAGTGAGAGGCACCCTGACGGTCTGCAGGCCTAGGTTCAACCTAGCCATATCTTGACTCAAGATGTCAAACCGCCACTTCTTTCTGCTCCCAGAGCTTGACATTCTTAGCTGGGACCCAAAGATTCTCTGTTCCTATAGAGATACAAGCAAAACCTCGGCCTCATTTCAGTACCTCAGCAGGCACCCAATCCCCTTTCAGATCCTTGTAGTATACTGTCTGCTGCAAAGGCTTACTGTCTTCCACACTTTAGCATTTAATTTCCCTCTGGCTTGAACCAATAGCAATGCCTACTTATAGCCATAAACAATTCACAAAACTGACTTTTCTTTACTTTCACTCCTGAAGACATCAAAAAATGTCGCAACAACTTGATATACTGGGCCTCCACGTTTGACGGAGAATTCTCCATGATGAAATTATGCCGAAGGTATCGCTTACCCGTGAGCAGACTTACCCCTTTCGGCTTCCAGCATAGTTCTGCACCCTATTCTTGGGGCCCCACGTTGGGTGCCACTTGTAGCGTAGACGGTTTGGAAGAAGAGCCGGAGACTGGAAATGTGTAGTTTACATGGATAAAGGAGAGGATGATGGCCAATGCTTCCTTCTCCTCCTATCTCCATGACCTTTTATTGAGTTTCTCAACAATGCTAGCTTTGTAATTTAGTTACTCTCAGGTCAGTAGATACAAGCTACAGCCAACTCCCAGATTCAGCTTCAAAGCCACCTCCGTGTTCTCGCCTACTTCCTCTTAAGAATCTTTTTCTTATCCTCTGAAGTATCTTTTTCTAGTCCCTAGAGCAAGAAGTCTTAGAATCCATCAGGCGTAGTGCCCTTCCTGTAACGTGTCCTTGTGTGCAAGTCCACATCTTCTTCCAATGTTCTTACTCCAAGCACCAGACATCTGCCAGGATCGCAGGTGTCTCTTACAACACACCTGTCTATCTCTTTCTTTATATCTTACAATATTTGTTTTATATGTGTATGTGCTACAACATTAGGTGCATAAATGTTTATAAAGATTATATCTTCTTGTTGGACTGGTTCTGTTATCATTATTAAAAGTCCTTCATTGTATCTTGTTATGACTATTGCTACCCCAACTTTTTTTACATTTTAATTTACATAAAATATCTTTTCCTTACTTTCAGTCTCTGTGTCTTTCAGTCTGAAGTGGGTCTCCTGTAGACAACATATGTACAAATCTAGTTTTCTTATCTATTCCACCGCCCTATGTTTTTAGGTTGGGACTTTTTCAAAAGCCATTTACATTTAAAATAAATTATTGATAGATATTTGTTATTGCCATTTTATTATTGGTATTTTTACTTTGTTACTCTTCTTAAAGAAATCCTTTAATATTTCTTGTAATACTGGTTTGGTGGTAATGAACTCCTTTAGTTTTTTCTTGTGTAGGAAGCTCTTTATCTGTCCTTTGATTCTAAATGATAGCTTTCTGGATAGCGTAATCTTGGTTGTAGGCCCTTGCTTTTCATTACTTTGGTGCAAGTCCCTCCTGGCATGCAAAGTTTCTGTTGAGAAATCAGCTGACAGTCTTATGAAAGCTCTCTTATAGGTGATGAACTACTTTTCTCTTGCTGCTTTAAAAATTCTTTCTTTGTGTTTAATATTCAGCATTTTAATTATGATGTGCCTTTTTTGGTTCATCTTGTTTGGGACTCGGCACTTCCCAGACTTGTATATCTATTTCTTTTGCCAGGTTTGGGAAGTTTTCCATAATTATTTGTTCAAATGGGTTTTTAATTCTTCTGTTTCTTCTGGTATCCCTATGATGCAAATATAGTTACTCTTGATGTTGTCCCAGAAGTACCTTAATCTATCTTTATTTTTTAAATTCATTTTTTTTCTGTTCTGATTGTTTCCTACTACCTTGTCTTCCTAATCACTGATTCAATCCTCTGCTTCATCTAATTTGCTGTTTATTTTATCTACTGTATTCTTTATTGCAGTTATTGTATTCTGTATTTCTGAATGATTCTTTTTAATGTTTTCTATCTCTTTGAGTAAGTTCTCACTAAGTTAATCTATTCTTTCCCTAACTTCATTGAGCACCTTTATAATTAGTTTTTTGAACTCTGTATCTAATATATTGCTTGCCTCCATTGTGTTGAGTTCTTTTTCTGGAGTTTTCTCCTATTCTTTCATTTGGAACATGTTTCTTTGTCTCTTCATTTTGGCTGACTCCCTGGGTTTGTCTGTGTGTATTAAGTAGATCTGCTAAATAGTCTTGGCAGTGAGACTTTATAAAGTAGGTGTCCTGTGGGTTCCAGTGGCACAGTTTCCCTTGTCATCTGAGCCTAATGTTTCAAGGGTGTCTCTTATGATAGTTGTATGTGTTCTCCAGTTGTACCTGAGCCTTGATTGCTTTTGACACATAAGTGGGTGGGAATGACCCACAGACTGACTGGCTGTGAGGCCTGGCAATGACTACAGTGAAAGAACTATTATGTAAAGGTTGACCCCACTGAGAGAGATTTGCTTTAGTGGGACTCTGGTGTCTGCCATGTGTACTCTTTGGGTGTGTCATTTGTGGAGTTAATTGCATGGTGCTCTGGTATGGTCTGAATTACATACAAAATATTCTCCAAGATTGATCATATGTTAGGTTACAAAATAAGTCTTAAGAAATTCAAGAAGACTGAAATAAACCAAGTATCTTTTTTTATCACAATGGGTCAAAACTAGAATTAATAACAGGAGAAAAACTCAAAAATTCACAAAATAGTGAATATTAAATAATATATTCTTGAACAACCAATGGGTTAAAAAAAAACAAAAGAGAAATACAAAAATATATATCTTAAGGCAAATGAAAATAAAAATACAACATATTAAAACTTATGGTATGGGATGCAGCAAAAAAAATGTTAAGAAAAAAGATTATAGTAATAAAAACTTAATCAAGAAAAACAAAGGTCTCAAATAAACGACCTAACTTTACTGCTCAAGGAACTATAAAAGAACAAACTAAACACAAATATAGCAGATAGAAAGAGCAGAACTAAATAAAGAAAGAATAGAAAAACAATAGAAAAGATCAATGAAACTAAGAGTTAGTTTTTTGTAAACAAATTCATTAGTGTTGCAGGATACAAAATTAACATGAAATAATGATTTCTATTTTTATGATAATACTATATTGTACACGTAAAATCTGTTGATAAGGTAAATCTCATGTTAAATGTTTTATCACAATAAAATTATATATAAAATTATATTTAGAGATATATCTATAGATATTTTCAAATATAATTACATAAATAGTAATTTTGTTTATACTGAAGATATTTCAAACCAAGTAACAATAGTAGCTAATATTTGCATGATAGTTGCTATGTTCCAAATACTCTACCAAATGATTATATATACATATATATACACATATACATCATCATTTAAATTTTACAATGTTTCAAGTAAAGAATTATTTCCACTCTACAGTTCAAGAGTTTTAGCAATTTGCCAAGTTTATATAGCTAGAATGTTAGAAGCTGAATTTGGGTGCATGCCTTGGAATAAGGTACAGTTTCATTCTCTCAGCAATCTCTTACATCTCTAGATTCTTGGTTCCACTGCTTCTGGTTCTCTGTATCACCTACACTGTCTCTGGGTTCATTGAGTAAATGGTACTTTTGCTTTGGTTTGAGCCTTGGATTCACCACTACAAACAATATTTTCATCAGAATC
>PVKZ01007971.1:0-18981 GCA_004027375.1 Macroglossus sobrinus | reverse complement strand
GACATAAACTGGAGGTGCCAGGGGTTCTCGCCTGGACAGTGACCCTACTGGGTAAAGGACTGCTGAGTGCTGGTCCACTTCTGTGTCGGCAAGTGGGTCAGGGCAACAGGTAAGGTACAGCTACAGGTGGACATAGCTAGGGACAATGGCATGGCTCAGGGACTGCATTCCCTGGGACACCTCCTGTGTGTGCCAGGATTCCTTGATGCCATGGGGAAGTGCTTGGGCCAAGATCTGAGATTGGGCCTGGGCCTGAGGAGCAAGACGGGAACCTCAATCTAGGCCGCTTGATCCCCACCCCATGGCTGCAGACGCCTCCACACCCTCCATATCCAGGCCCAGCAACCTCCCCTAGGGAGGAGCGGAGACCAAGGCAGCTGCTGCCCCTCTTTTGTACCAAGGCCCAAGTTCCTGCTTTACCTCCCAGTTCCTCTCCAGCCCAGGATATCCAGGTTGCAGGAGAAAAGCTATATCTGAGTAAGCTAACTCCCCTTATCCCAAAGACTACGCCAAGTGTCCCAGCCCTCTTCAACCCTGACCTGAAGCAAGTCCGGTCAGCCCCAAATTCCCATTCTACTGGCCCTGGGTTTATTGTCATCTCTCTCTCAAACTAAGCTCTTTTGTGTTTGCAAAACACCCCAACATCAACAAGGATTTTGGGAAACAAGGAATCTGGTGAGAGGCACATTTTCTGAAGAGCAACTGTGATCAAGAGCCTTGAAAAAGAAATAGCAAGTAAACACGCAGGTCAACATCTCTACCCTCAGGAATCTCTCTTATGGGAAGAAGCACTCATGGAAAATCTTCAATACAAGGATTCCATTAAAATGTAGCCACAAAGTTTAATGAAATGGAAATAATATAAACGTTTAGGAATTATACTATTCGCTGACATATTCTTTTAAAAAGAGGTCACATCCCTTTGTTCAATGTAAAAGTTTAATGGTAAGCTTGCGAAAAATACCTGGCTAATAACACAACACATTTCTCTTATGGTTACACATTTAACTCAGACTTACAAGTTTAAAAGAGCAAATATATTCCAAAATGTTAACTGTGCTTAATGCTGTATGTCAGAGAAACTGATTTTCATTGGCTTGCTTTTCCTAGTTTTCTTCAATTACTTTGTACCGCTTTCTGAATCCTCTGCACCTTCCCTCACCTCTAAGCCCAGGACAAAGACAAGAGAATATGCAGGTGCAGAGGCTGAAAAGTAGACTCAGAATAATTAGCTTGGTTTTGTTTGCTGCACTTAACAAGTATTTAATCCTCCCATTCCTAAAGCAACAGGGAAACAAACAAGTGGGGTTAAAGAAGCCAACAACAATATGGGCAAACAATGAGCCCCCAGGGAGAAAGAGGGGCTGCTCTAGAAATGGATTCCCTGTGCAGTGCCCAGCTGGGGAGATGCAAGATTAGGGCCCAGCCCCCCTTCCAAGCCTCAGAGGAAAGCGGGGTCTGCTGTGCTGAATGTTTCGAATCACCAGGAAAAGCCTTTGGAAGAAGGAGTTGATGGAATCTGGGAGAGGGACAGGGTCTTCAGCGGTCCACCTGCTGAAAGTGAGGGGTAAAAGTCAAGTTAGAGAAATGAATCCCTCTCACCCCCAGCCCACCGCACCCCCTCCTTCCCCCCTGCGCCTGACACTTGAGTGTTTCCTGCTATCCTCTCCCGCTAACAGTGGCTCTTAGGCCCGGAGCACTGGCCGCCACCCCCACGTTGGTCCATTCCAGAACTTACACAGCCAGGATGCTGCCATGCACTCTGAACTCCTTTTGAATGGCCCGGTGATGGGGCGGGTCCTCTATGTCCATGGCCAGGCGGGCCATCTCTGCCTCCAGGTGAGACCCAAATGGCACAGTTATGGTGCTAAGGGTGTTGCGGTTAAGGTACCATCCACCAGGGGCTGAACTGGCCAGTGCCTCACGCTTGCTCACACCTCAGAGGTTGGCCTTCACCCCAGGCTTCCCCTCGGGGTGTCCATGCCCACCTTGCTTCACACCAAGTCCTGCCAGCTCAGTGCACCTTGGCCTGCCTCCCCCCTCCCTCAGTTCATCCTGTCCCCCCTCCCCCACTCTGTGGAGCCCACCTGCCCATCCCCCAGCCTCCTCTCCTCTCCCACTGCCCCTGCAAACAAGATACACCAGATTTTAGTCTCCCCACACCACAACTGCCCTGGGCTGTCCTGTGCCCTGTCCTTCATGCCATGTGCGACCCTGTAGGAGGGCCCTGACCCATCCCTTGGGCACTAGGCCTCGGGGCCTCATTGGAAAGGATACAAGATGATAGGTCGGTCTCCTGGTCCTACAGCCTCTGGAGCTGCGTCTCCACCCGGTCCGGATGCTCGAGGTGCCCGCGCCACATTGGCAGCCCCTACGGCTGCTATCCCCACCCCTTCGTCGACCGCGGGGCCGCCCAGGCCACGGTGGCCAGCCTGCTCGTATAGGGCATCTGGGCCTCCCGGATGCTCCCGGGCACCGGCGCCACCCTGGTCGTCATGGGGGTCAGGGGCACCTTGGTCTTCTGGGACACCAGGGCCTCCGGAATGGTCACGGGCACCGGCGCCATCTTGGTCTACATGGGCACCAGGGTCTCCCTGGTTGTCTGCGACACCAGGGCCTCCCTCCCTGCCACAGGTACTGGCGCCCCCCTGGCCATCAGGACTGCCAGGGGCACAGTGGCTGCTGGGGCCAACAGGGCATTCCAGGGCCTGAGAGCTGACAGGCTCAATCTGGCATTCGGGCCCACCGGTGGCACCCTGTTCTTCTGGGCCTTCAAGGACATCCCCCGCACCAGCCACATCTCCTACCCCTTCTTCTGCAGCCTGCATGGCGGCTGCGACGTCCTCATTCGCCTCAGAGGCCATTTTGAATACTCCAGTCTTCTCCGCCCCGTGCCTGCCAAAATGGTGGCCCGTCTGGACGATTCACGGGTTCACGCACAGCGCCGCTAGGCATCTCCTGTGCGCATGCGCAAAGCACAGTGTTTCGAGAGCAAATCGAGTTGATGGGTTTCCGCCAAGCCATCCTAGAGAGCCCACAGACGGCTTAGCCAATGAGGACGCCCCCACGAAGCTCCACTTCTCCCTAGTGTGCCTGATCCAATCGAATGGCACCCATTCTCCTGATGAGCAGAGTCCTTTGGAATATGACAGTTTCCCACCAAGACTGCTGTGCTTTACACTTCTAGGTGAACCTAACATCCTGTGCTAGTGCTAGGAAGGTCCCCTTCACGTATGACAAGCTTGCCAACCTCAGGTCCCCTTTCATCGTGCTCTAGGAATGAGGCTGGGGCAATCGGGCCAAGCCTTTCATGTGCTTGTCTCTGAATGACACAAGGGCCCGAGCCTGTCAGCCTGCTTAGTTAAGCAGAGACAATCCCTGGGGTGGTTCCCAGCAGGAGTCACATCTGGGCCCTGCCTGACCACAGGGACCCTCCAGCCCAGTCCCTGCGGGAGCGCAGATGGATGGGCTTTGCTCCTCCAGTGCCATTTTTCACTCCAGGCACTGTCGCTCTGTGGTGCCTGCCACCCCTGGGAGAGTCCTGGCCAGCAGTCGGCAGTCTCTGTCCAGGGGCTCCTGGGCTCCAGGCGCACACACTGTGATGCCGCCAGGAGGCTGACTTGTGCCCAGTTTAGCCCAGGTGCTCAGGATGGAACAGCCGGGCTAGAGGCCTCCTGTAAACAGAGTACCACACCATGGACATCTCCGACTTGCTTTGCCCTCTGCTGACAGCCCTCATGGGCTCTCCCTTGACCAGGAACTGTAATCCAGCTGTTGGGGGTGGGTGGGTTGTACAGCTGGTGGTGCCAGGGGATCTCGCCTGGGAAGTGACCCTATGGCTGCAATACTGCTTAGTGTTGGTCCATTTCTGTGTCTGCAAGGGGGTCAGGGCAACAGGAAATGTACACGTTCAGATGGGCAGGGCTGGGGACAATGGCATCACTCGCCGGCTGCATTCCTTGGGGCTCCTCTGGTTTGTGCCAGGATCCCCTGATGCCACAGGGGAGGTGTCTGAACAAATGTCTTGTCCTGGGCCTGAGCCATAGGGACGGGACAGGAACCTCAATAAAGTCTGCTTGATCCCCACCTCATGGCTGCAGATACCACCCCACCCTCTCCATCGAGGACCACCAACCTTCACTCTGAGGGGCACAGACCAAGTAAACAGCTGCCCTTCCCTTGTACCGGGGTCCATGTCACTGCCCTCCCTCTGATTTCTTCTTCAATCAACCGATATCCAGACTGCAGGATAAAATTTATATGAGGAGCTATCTTAACTTATTCCAAATACTTTGCCAGATATTCCAGACCACGATCCAGGTTGGAGGAGAACTGTATCAGAGGGAGCTAACTCCCTTGATCCCAAAATCTACTACATGCGCCCCAGCTCTCTTGGTCCCTGACCTGAAGTAAGTCAAGTCAGCCCCAAATTTCTGTTCTGTCCCTGGGTTTTATGTTGTCTTTCTTACAAACTAAGCTCTTTCATGTTTGGAAAACACCCCATGGCGACAAGGATTTTGGGAAACCAGAAATCTGGTGAGAGGCATGTTTTCTGAAGAGCAATTGTGATCAAGAGTCTTAAAAAGAAATAGCAAGTAAACAAGCATGCAAATATCTCTACCCTCAGGAATCTATCTTTTGGGAAGAAGCTTTCATTGAAAGCCTTCAATACAAAGATTCCAATTAAAAATTCAGCTGCAAAATTTAGAAAAGGTAAATAATGTAAAAGTTCAAGAATTCTACTATTTCCTGACATATTCTCAAAGCACTTTTAGAAAGAGGTCACATCCATTTGTTCCACCAAACACTTTCAAGAGAAATTAATGCTAAGCTTGCAAAAAATACCTGAGTAATAACCCAACACATTTCTCTTATTATTAAACATTTAACATGTAAGTACAAGTTTAAAACAGCAAAGATATTCCAAAATGTTGACTGTGCTTAATGCCGAATAACAGAGCAACTGATTTTCATTGGCTAGCTTTTCCTAGTTTTCTTCAATCACTCTGTACCACGCTCTGAATCCCCAGCACCTCCCCTCCCCTCCAAGCCCAGGACAAAGGCAAGGAAATATGCAGGCGCAGAGGCTGAAAAGCAGACCTGGAATACTAGCTCGGTTTTGTTTGCAGCACTTAACAAGTATTTAATCACACCATTCCTAAAGCAACAGGGAAACAAACAAGTGGGGTTAAAGAAGCCAACAACAATATGGGCAAACAATGAGGCCCCAGGGAGAAAGTGGTGCTGATCCAGAAATCAATTCCCTGTGCAGAGCCCAGCTGGGGGGTCGCAGGATTACGGCCCAGCCCCCCTTCCGAATCTCAGGGGAAAGCGAGGTCTGCTGTGCTGAATGTTTCGAATCACCAGGAAAAGCCTTTGGAAGAAGGAGTTGATGGAATCTGGGAGGGGGCCGGGATCTTCAGCGGTCCACCTGCTGAAAGTGAGGAGTAAAAGTCAAGTTAGAGGGGGTGACTCTCTCTCACCCCAGGCACACCACACCCACTCCTGAGACATGACACTTGAGTGTTTCCTGCTATCCATTTTAGAGCCCCCTCTCCAGCTAATACTGGCTCTTAGGCCCTGAGCAGTGGTCGCCGCCCCCTTGTTGGTCCATTCCAGAACTTACACAGCCAGGATGCTGCCATGCACTCTGAACTCCTTTTGAATGGCCCGGTGATGGGGCGGGTCCTCTATGTCCATGGCCAGACGGGCCATCTCTGCCTCCAAGTGAGACCCAAACGGCACAGTGATGGTGCTGAGAGTGTTGCAGTTAAGGTGCCATCCATCAGTGGCTGAACTGGCCAGTGCCTCAGGCTTGCTCACACCTTAACACCAGGCTTCCCCTTGAGGTGTCCACGCCCATCTTGCCTCACACACACCCAGTCCTGCCAGCTCAGGGTACCTTGGCCTGCCTCCCTCCTCCCTTAGCTCATCCTGTCCCACTTTCCTCAGTCTGTTGGGCCCACCTGCCCATCCTCCAGCCTCCTCTCCCACTTCCCCTGCCACCAAGCTACCCCAGGTTTGCCTTCCTGCTCCCTTTTTTGTCCCAAACCCATACCTGGGCTAAGCTGTCCTTGCCCTTTCCCTCAATGGCATGTACTACCCTGTAGGAGGGCCCTGACCCATCCCTTGGGCACCAGACCTTGGGGCATCATTGGAAAGGATACAAGACGATGGGTTGATCTCCTGGTCCAACAGCTTCTGGAGCTGCGTCTCCACCCGGTCCGGATGCTCGAGGTGCCCGCGCCACATTGGCAGCCCCTACGGCTGCTATCCCCACCGCTTCGTCGACTGCGGGGCCACCCAGGCCATGGTGGCCAGCCTGCTCATATAGTGCATCAGGGCCTACCGGATGCTCCTGGGCACCGGCGCCACCCTGGTCGTCATGGGCGCCTGGGCCACCCTGGTCTTCTGGGACACCAGGGCCTCCCGAATGGTCATGGGCACCGGCACCGTCTTGGTCTACGTGGGCACCAGGGTCTCCCTGGTTGTCTGAGACACCAGGGCCTTCCTCATTGCCATGGGCACTGGCGCCCCCCTGGCCATCAGGATTGTCTGGGGCACAGTGGCTGCTGGCGCCACCAGGGCAATCCTGGCCCTGAGAGCTGCCAGGCTCATTCTGGCATTCAGGCCCACCGGTGGCACCCTGTTCTTCTGGGCCTTCGAGGGCTGCCCCCACACCAACCACGCCTCCTACCCCTTCTTCTGCGGCCTGTATGGCTGCTTCAACTTCCTCGTTCGCCTCAGAAGCCATCTTGACTGTGACGGCCTTCTCGGACCCGCGCCTGATGGATCAGAGGCCCTGTCTGGACGTTTCACGGGTTCACGCACACCACCGCTAGGGATCGCCGGGACGTCTCCGTCAAGCACCGCGCTTTGAGTGCAAATGGAGTCTACCCCTTGGCTCCTAGCCGTCTCAGAAAGCCCACGGACGGCTTAGCCAATGAGGACGCCGCCACAAAGCTCCGCCCACCCAGTGCGCCTGCGCCAATGGAATGCCTCCCAACCCCCGCTTGAGCTTAGGCGCTGGGAATATGAGTTTCCTACCAAGACTGCAGGGCTGAACACTTCCGGGTGAACAAGTGCCTGTGCCAGTGCCAGGAAGTTCCCCCTCACGTATGACAAGCTTCTGACCTTAGGTCCCCTTTCATCGCTCTCTAGTAAAAAGTCCAGGGCAACAGGGCAAAGCCTTTCATGTCCTTGTCTCTGGATGCCACACAGGGTCCTATCTACGAGCCAGCATAGTTGAGCGGAGACCATCCCTGGTGGTGTTCCTGGTAGGAGAAACACCTGGCTCTTGCATGACCCTGGGGATACTCAAGCCCAGTCCCTGGGGGAGCGCGGATGGAAGAGCTTCACTCTTCCAGTGCCATTTCTCACTCCAGGCACTGTCACTCCCAGGCGCACACACTGCATTACCTCCAGGAGACAGGCTTGTGCCCAGCTCAGCCCAAGTGCTTAGGATGGAACAGCAGGGCTGGAGGTCTCCCGCAAGTGGAGAACCACACCGTGGACAGGTCCAAGTTGCTTTGCCCTCTGCTGGCGTATCATGGGCTCTCCCTTGCCCAGGAATAGTGGTCCAGGTTTCTAGGTGGTTGGGGCATGGGGCTGGAGGTGGCAGGGGTTCTTGCCTGTGACTGCTCGACTGCTGACTGCTGGTCCACTTCTGTGTGTGCAAGGAGGTCAGGGCAACAGGAAAGGTACACTGCAGGGGCCGGGCAGGGAACCATGGCATGGTTCACAGACTACATTCCCTGTGGCACCTCTGGTCTGTACCAGGATCCCTAGATTTCATAGGGAGGTGCCTGGGCCAGCTTCTAGGCCTGGCCTGGGCCTGAGGGGTGGGACAGGAACCTCAGGCCACACTGCTTGATCCCCACCCCATGGCTGCAGACACCTCCCCACCTTCCACCTCCAGGCCCACCTACCTTCCCTCCTGAGGGGCACAAACCAAGGCAGCAGCTGCTCGCCCGTGCATCAGGGTCCAAGTGCCTGCCCTCCCTACCAGTTCCTCTCCAGTCCATGATATCCAGGTCACAGGATAAAAGCACATTAGAAGGATGAAACTCTCCCAGTAACAAAAAATTGACAAGGTGTCCCAGCCCTCTTTGTCCGTGACCTGAGGCAAGTCCAGTCAGCCGCAAATTGCTATTCTACTGTCCCTGGGTATGTCTTCTCTCTTGCAACTAAGCTCTTTCATGTTCGGAAAACACCCCAACAGTGACAAGGATTTTTGGAAACCAGAAATTTGGTGAGAGGTACGTTTTCTGAAGAGCAATTGTGATCAAGACTCTGAAAAAAGAAATAGCAAGGAAAGTCTTCAATATAAGAATTCCATTAAAAAATTTTCCACAAAAATATAAGGAAAGTAAAATGATTTATAATATTCGAGAATTCCAATATTTAATGATATATTCTCAAAGCACTTTTAGAAAAAGGTCCCGTCCATAGGTCCCACCAAAGACTTTCAGGAGAAATTAATGCTAAGCTTGAGAAAAAGACCTGAACACATATATACATTTCTCTTTTTATTAAACATTTAACACATAAGAACAAGTTTAAAAGAGCAAAGGTATTCCTAAATGTTGACTGTGTTTAATGCCGAATGTCAGAGCAAGTGATTTTCATTGGTTTGTTCTTCCTAGTTTTCTTCAATCACTCTGCACCACTCTCTGAATCCCCAGCACCTCCCCTCCCCTCCAAGCCCAGGACAAAGGCAAGGAAATATGCAGGCGCAGAGGTGAAAGGCAGACCTGGAATACTAGCTTGGTTTTGTTTGCAGCACTTAACAAGTATTTAATCACCCATTCACGAAGCAACAGGGAAACAAACAAGTGAGGCTGCAGAAGCCAACAACAATATGGGCAAACAATGAGGCCTCAGGGAGAAAGTGGTGCTGATCCAGAAATCAATTCTCTGTGCAGAGACCTGCTGGGGGAGTCACAGAATTAGGGCCCAGCCCCCCTTCTGAGCCTCAAGGGAAAATGGGTCTGCTGTGCTGAATGTTTCTCATCACCAGAAAAAGCCTTTGGAAGAAGGAGTTGACCGAATCTAGGAGGGGACCGGGGTCTTCAGCGGTCCACCTGCTGAAAGTGAGGGGTAAAAGTCAAGTTAGAGGGGGTGACTTCCTTTCACCCCCAGCACACGGCACCCTCTCCTGAGACCTGACACTTGAGTGTTTCCTGCTATCCTCTCCCGCTAACAGTGGCTCTTAGGCCCGGAGCACTGGCCGCCACCCCCACGTTGGTCCATTCCAGAACTTACACAGCCAGGATGCTGCCATGCACTCTGAACTCCTTTTGAATGGCATGGTGGTGGGCCGGGTCCTCTATGTCCATGGCCATGCGGGCCATCTCTGCCTCCAGGTGAGACCCAAACGGCACAGTGATGGTGCTGAGAGTGTTGTGGTTAAGGCGTCATCCATCAGTGGCTGAACTGGCCAGTGCCTCAGGCTTGCTCACACCTTAACCCCAGGCTTCCCCTTGAGGTGTCCACGCCCATCTTGCCTCACACACACCCAGTCCTGCCAGCTCAGGGCACCTTGGCCTGCCTCCCTCCTCCCTTAGCTCATCCTGTCCCACTTCCCTCAGTCTGTTGGGCTCCCCTGCCCATCCTCCAGCCTCCTCTCCTCTCCCACTGCCCCTGCCAGCAAGCTACCCCAGGTTCACCTCCCTGCTCTCATTTTTGTATCCCCACGCACATCTGGCCTGGGCTGTCCTGCTCCCTGTTCCCTAAAGCCACATGCAACCCCATAGAATGGCTCTGATCTACCCCTTGGGCACTAAGGCTTGGGGCCTCATTATAAAGGATACAAGATGATGGGTCGGTCTCCTGGTCCTACAGCCTCTGGAGCTGCGTCTCCACCCGGTCCGGATGGTCGAGGTGCCCGCACCACATTGGCGGCCCCTACAGCTATTCCCACCCCTTCCTGGACTGCAGGGCCGCCCAGGCCATGGTGGCCAGCCTGCTCGTATAGGGCATCTGGGCCTCCCGGATGCTCCCGGGCACCGGCACCACCTTGGTCGTCATGGGCCCGTGGGCCACTCCTGTCTTCTGGGACACCAGCACCTCTGGAATGGTCACGGGCACCGGCGCCATCTTGGTCTACAGGGGCCCCAGGGTCTCCCTGGTTGTCTACGACACCAGGGCCTCCCTCATTGCCATGGTCACTGGTACCCCCCTGGCCATCAGGACCGCCAGGGGCACAGTGGCTGCTGGGGCCACCAGGGCATTCCTGGCCCTGAGAGCTGACGGGCTCAATCTGGCATTCGGGCCCACCGGGGCCACCCTGGTCATCTAGGCCTTCGAGGACATCCCCTGCACCAGCCACACCTCCTACCCCTTCTTCTGCGGCCTGAATGGCTGCTGCGACTTCCCTGCTCGCCTCAGAGGCCATCTTGACTGCGACAGCCCTCTCGGACCCGTGCCTGACGAAATGGAGGCCGGGTCTGGATGTTCCTCGGGTTCACGCACAGCGCCGCTAGGGATCTCCGGGGCGCATGCGTCAACCACGGGTGTTTGAGAGCCTATGGAGTTGGCGAGTTCCCTCCAAGCCGTCCTAGAGAGCCCACAGACGGCTTAGCCAATGAGGACGCCCACCCAGTGCGCTTGCGCTAATGGAATGCCGCGCCCCCACTCTCCTTCTAGTGCTACGGCCCTGGGACTGTGACAGTTCCGACCAATCCCAAGCCGCACCATATCTGCGTGTTAACCTAAAGGCCTATGTCAGTACCAGGACGGTGGCCTTCATGTGGGACAAGCTTGCTGACTTCTTATCCCCTGTCTTTGAGCTCTGGAAATGAGTCTGGCACTACGAGGCCAGGCATTTCATTCATGTCCCTGTCTCTGGGTCCCACACATGGCCTGAGCCTGCAAGGCTGCATAGTTAAGTGGAGACTATCTCTGGGGTGATTCCCAGCAGTAGTCACACCTGGGCCCTGAATGACCCAGGAACTCTCCAGCCCTCTCTCTGGGGGAGCCCGAATGGAATGGCTTCGCTCCTCCACTGCCATTTCTCAGGCCAGGCACTCTCGCTCAATGATGCCTGCCTCTGGAGGGCGCTGCCAGCAGTCCGGCCGTCTACACCCAGGGGCTGCAGGGTTCCAGGCACACACACTACAATGCTTCCAGGAAGCAGGCTTGTGCCCAGGTCAGCCCAGGTGCTCAGGATGGAGCAGCTGGGCTGGAGGCCTCCCGCATGCGGAGGCCACACCGTAGGTCTAAGTTGCTTTGCCCCCTGCTGGAACAGCCCTGATGGGCTCTCCCTTGCCAGGAACAGTCGTCCACCTTTCGGAGGTGGGTGGGGCGTGGGGATGGAGGTGCCAGGTTTTCTCGCCTGGGCGATGACCCTACTGGATGCTGGACTGCTGAGTGCTGGTCGATTTCTGTGTCTGCATGGGGGTCAGGGCAAGGAATAGCTGCAGTGGGCAGGGCTGGGGACAAGAGCAAGGCTCACAGACTTCATTCCCTGGGGCTCCTCTGGTCTGTGCCAGGATCCCCTGATGCCACAGGAGGGTGCTTGGGTGAATGTCTGGGCCTGGGCCTGAGCCAGAGGGGCGAGACAGGAACCTCAGTCCAGGCTGCTTGACCTCACCCCATGGATGCAGACACCTCCCCACCCTCCTTTTCCATGCCCTAGACCCTTCCCTAGTAAAGAGCACAGACCAAGCGAGCAGCTGCGCCACCCTTGTACCAGGGTCCACATGCCTACCCTCCCTCCCAGTACCTCTTCAATCCACAATATGCAGGTTGCAGGATAAAATTTATATGAGAGGGGCTAACTCCCCAATCTCAAATACTAGGACAATTGTTTCAGCCCTCTTCATCCCTGGCCTGAAGCAAGTCCAGTCAGCCCTCAAATTCATATTCTACTGTGCCCGAGTTTTATGTCGTCTTTCTCGCAAACTAAGCTCTTTCATGTTCAGAAAACACCCCAACCACGACAAGGATTTTAGGAAACCAGAAATCTGGTGAGAGGTATGTTTTCTGAAGAACAACTGTGATCAAGAGCCTTAAAAAACTATAAACAGCATGTAAACACGCAGGTCAACATCTCTACCCTCAAGAATCTATCTTTCAGGAAGAAGCATTCATTGAAAGTCTTCAATACAAAGATTCCATTGAAAAATTATCTGCAAAAATTTAAGGAAACGTAAATAATTTAAAAGTTCAAGAATTCCATTATTCGCTCACATATTCTTGAAGCACTTTTTTCCACCAAAGACTTTCAGGAGAAATTAATACTAAGCTTGAGAAAAATACCTAAGTAATAACCCTATACATTTCTCTCATCATTACACATTTAACATGTAATACAAGTTTAAAAGAGCAAAGATATTCCAAAATGTAGACTGTGCTTAATGCGAAATGTCAGAGCAACTATTTTCATTGGCTTGCTTTTCCTAGTTTTCTTCAATTACTCTGTACCACTCTCTGAATCCCCAGCACCTCCCCTCCCCTCCAAGCCCAGGACAAAGGCAAGGAAATATGCAGGCGCAGAGGCTGAAAAGCAGACCTGGAATACTAGCTTGGTTAGTTTGCAGCACTTAACAAGTATTTAATCACCCATTCACAAAGCAACAGGGAAACAAACAAGTGGGGGGCTGGAGAATCCAACAACAATATGGGCAAACAATGAGACCCCGGGGAGTCAATGGTGCTCTTGCAGAAAACGATTCCCTGTGCAGTGCCCAGCTGGGGGCGTCGCAGGATTACCGCTCAGTCCCCCTTCTGAACTTCAGGGGAAAACGGGTCTGCTGTGCTGAATGTTTCTCATCACCAGAAAAAGCCTTTGGAAGAAGGAGTTGACCGAATCTAGGAGGGGACCAGGGTCTTCAGCGGTCCACCTGCTGAAAGTGAGGGGTAAAAGGCAAGTTAGAGGGGGTTACCTCCTCTCACCCCAACACACCGCACCCCCTCCTGGGACCTGACACTTGAGTGTTTCCTGCTATCTATTACAGAGCCCCCTCTCCAGCTAAGACTGGCTCTTAGGCCCTGAGCACTGGCCGCCACCCACATATTGGCCCATTCCAGAACTGACACAGCCAGGACGCTGCCATGCACTATGAACTCCTTTTGAACAGCCCGGTGTTGGGCAGGGTCCTCTATGTCCATGGCCAGGCGGGCCATCTCTGCCTCCAGGTGAGACTCAAACGGCACAGTGATGATGCTGAGAGTGTTGTGGTTAAGGCGCCATCCATCAGTGGCTGAACAGGCCAGTGCCTCAAGCTTGCTCACACCTCAGAGGCTGGCCTTCACCCCAGGCTTCCCCTCCAAAAGTCCACCCCAACCTTGCAATAACCCACCCAGTCCTGCCAGCTCAGGCCACCTTGGCCTGCCTCCCTCCTCCCTCAGCTCATCCTGTCCCCCCTCCCCCACTCTGTGGGCCTACCTGCCCATCCTCCAGCCTCCTCTCCTCTCCCACTGCCCCTGCCACTGGGCTACCCAAGGTTTGCTTCCCTGCTCTCATTTTTGTACCCCCACACACATCTGGTCTGGGCTGTCCTGCGCCCTGTCCCACAAAGCCACATGCGACCCTGTGGGATGGCCTTGACCCATCTCTTGGGCACTAGGCCTCAGGGCCTCATTGTAAAGGATACAAGATGATGGGTCGGTCTTCTGGTCCAACAGCCTCTGGAGCTGCGTCTCCACCCGGTCCGGATGCTCGAGGTGCCCGCGCCACATTGGCAGCCCCTACGGCTATTCCCACCCCTTCCTGGACTGCGGGGCCGCCCAGGTCACGGTGGCCAGCCTGCTCGTATCGGGCATCAGGGCCTCTCGGATGCTCCCGGGCACCAGCGCCACCCTGGTCGTCATGGGCACCAGGGTCACCCTGGTCATCTGGGACACCATGGCCTTCGGGATGGTCATGGGCACCGATGCCGCCTTGGTTTACAAGGGCACCAGGGTCACCCTGGTTGTCTGCGGCACCAGGGCCTCCCTCATTGCCACGGGCACCGGCACCGCCCTGGCCATCAAGACCGCCAGGGGCGCAGTGGCTGCTGGGATCACCAGGGCAATCCTGGCCCTGAGAGCTGCCAGGCTCAATCTGGCAATCGGGGCCACCCTGGTCATCTGGGCCTTCAAGGTCATCCCTTGCACCAGCCACACCCCCTACCCCTTCTTCTACAGCCTGTATGGCTGCTCTGACTTCCTCGTTCGCCTCAGAGGCCATGTTGGCTGCGACGTCCCACTTGACCCTACGCCAGACGGAACGGAGGTCAGGTTTGGACGTTCCACGGGTTCACGCACACCGCCGCTAAGAACCTTCAGGGCGCATGTGCCAACCTTGGCTTTTCGAATATGAATGGAGTTGTCTGGTTCCCCGCAAACAGGCCCAGAGAGCGCGCGGAAAGCTTAGCCAATGAGGACGCACCTACGAAGCTCCACCCCTCCCCAGGGCGCTTGCGCCAATGGAATGCCCCCCTCCCTCGCCCCACTAGGGTTAAGGCTTTGGGACTGTGACATTTTCCCACTGAGTCGGCTCAGCACTACACTTGAGGGTTACCCATAGAGCCTGTGTCAGTGCCAGTACGGTCGCCCTCACGCGTGACAAGCTTGCCGACCTCAGGTCACCTTTTATTGTGCTCAGCGAATGAGTCCAGGGCAATGGGAACAGGCCTACATGTCCATGTTTCTGGATAGGGCCGGAGCCTACGAGTCTGCAGGGTTGAGCAGAGACCATCCCTGGGTTGATTCTCAGCAGTACTCCCACCTGGGCCCTGCCTGACCAGGGGATCCTCCAGCCCTCTCCCTGGAGGGGCCCAGATGGAACGGCTTTGCTCCTCCAGTGCCATTCTCACTCCTGTCACTCTCGCTGCGTGGTGCCTACCACCCCCGGGAGAGTGCTGGCCGGCAGTCCCAGCGCTTCTGCCCAGGGGCTCCCAGGCTCCAGGCGCACACACTACGATGCCTCCAGGAGGCAGTTTTGTGCCCAGGTCAGCCCAGGTGCTCAGGATGGAGCAGCTGGGCTGGAGGCCTTCCGCATGCGGAGCACCACACCGTGGACAGGTCCAAGTTGCTTTGCCCCCTGCTGGAACAGCCCTGATGGGCTCTCCCTTGCCCAGGAACAGTCGTCCACCTTTCGGGGGTGGATGGGGCGTGGGGCTAGAGGTGCCAGGTGCTCTCGCCTGGTCAGTGACTCTAATGGCTGCTGTACTGCTGGTCTATTCCTGTGTCTGCAAGGGGGTCAGGGCAACACGAAAGGTATAGCTGCAGGCACACCGGGCTGGCAACGATGGTAGTGCTCGCAGACTGCATTCCCTGGGGCTCCTCCAGTCTGTGCCAGGATCCCTTGATGCCTCAGGGAGGTGCCAGGGCCAAGGTCAGTGCCTGGGATTCAGCCAGAGATGTGGGACAGGAACCTCAGTTCAGGCTGCTTGATCCCAACCCATGGCTGCAGCGCCGCCCCACCCTCCACATCCAGGCCCAGCAACTTTCCCTCATGAAAGCCATGGACCAAGGTAGCAGTTCCCTCTCCCTTGTACCAGGGTCCACGTCCCTGCCCTCCCTCCCAGTTCTTCTCCAGTCCCCAATATCCAGGTTACAGTATAAGCGCTATATGTGAGGGAGCTAACTCCCCCTATCCAAAAGCACTTCACCTGGTGTTGGAGTCCACGACATCCAGGTTTCAGGTGAAAATCTATATTAGAGGGAGCTAACATCCCCGATCCAGAGAATACACCGAGTCCCAGTCCTCTTCTTTCCTGACCTGAAGCAAGTCCACTCAGTCCCAAATTCCTATTCTACTGTGTCTGGGTTTTATTTGGTCTCTCTCATAAACTAATCTCTTTTGTGTTCGAAAAACACCAAAATGGCAATAAGGATTTTTGGAAACTAGAAATTTGGTGAGAGGCACATTTTCTGAAAAGCAATTGTGATCAAGAGTTTTTTTTTTTTAAATAGCAAATAAACACGCAGGTCAACATCTCTACCCTAAGAATCTATATTTTGGGAAGAAGCACTCATGGAAAGTCTTCAATACAAGAATTCCATTGAAAAATTAGCCACAAAAATTTAAGGGCAGTGACGTAATTTACGTTAAAAAATTCCATTATTCTCTGACATATTCTAGAAGCACTTTTAGAAAGAGGTCCCGTCCATATCTCCCACTAAAGACTTTCAGGAGAAATTAATGCTAAGCTTGAGAAAAAGACCTGAACACATATATACATTTCTCTTTTTATTAAACATTTAATGCATAAGATACAAGTTTAAAACAGCAAAAATAATCCAAAATGTTGACTGTGCTTAATGCTGAACATCAGAGTAACTGACTTTCATTTTCCTAGTTTTCTTCAATTACTTTGTTATACTCTACTAGCTTTTTTCTTTGCTTCATTTAATAAGCCTTTAATCATCCCATTCCTGAAGCAACAGAGAGACAGAGAAGAACACTTGGAAGGTAAAGGCCAATATGGGCAAACAATGGGGCCCCAGGGAGAGAGAGGCCCTGTCTAGAAAGTGGTTCCCTAGGCACTACCCAGTAGGGGTTTACAGAATTATGACCCAGCCCTCCTTGTGGACCACAGGGGAATGGGGGTACTCTTCTGCTACATCTTTTACAGCAGGAGGGAAAGCAGTTGGAAGAAGGAGTTGACAGATTCTTGGAGAGCAGCGGGGTCTTCAGCGGTCCACCTGCTAAAAGTGAGGAGTGAAAGTCAAGTTAGACAAGATGACTCCTTCTCATGCCCAGCATACCACACCCCCTCCTGAGACCTGACACTTGAGTGTTTCCTGCTATCCATTACAGAGCCCCCTCTCCAGCTAAGACTGGCTCTTAGGCCCCGAGCACTGGCCACCACCCACATATTGGCCCGTTCCAGAACTGACACAGCCAGGACGCTGCCTTGCACTATGAACTCATTTTGAACGTCCTGCTGGTGGCATGGGGCATCTATGTCCATGGCCAGGCGGGCCATCTCTGCATCCAAGTGAGACTCAAACGGCACAGTGATGGTGCTGAGGGAGTCGTGGTTAAGGCGTCATCCATCAGTGGCTGAACTGGCCAGTGCCTCACACTTACTCACACCTCAGAGGCTGGCCTTCACCTCAGGCTCCCCTCCAACAGTCCACCCCAACCTTGCAACAACCCACCCAGTCCTGCCAGCTCAGGCCATCTTAGCCTGCCTCCCTCCTCCCTCAGCTCATCCTGTCCCCCCTCCCCCACTCTGTGGGGTCTGCCTGCCCATCCTCCAGCCTCTTCTCCTCTCCCACTGCCCCTGCCAACAGGCTGCACCAGGTTCTCCTCCCTGCTCCCATTTTTGTCCCCTCACCCCACACCTGCCCTGGTTTACCCTGTGTCCTGATCCCAAATTGAAATGCAGCCCTGTGGGATGGCCCTGACCCATCCCTTGGCCACCAGGCCTAAGGGCATCATTGGAAAGGATACAAAACAATGGGTCGGTCTTCTGGTCCTAAAGCCTGTGGAGCTGCATCTCCATCTGGACTGGAAGCGCGCGATGCCTGCGCCACATTGGCAGCCCCTATGGCTGCTGATACCACCCTTTCCTCGACTTCAGAGCTGCGCAGGCCACAGTAGCCAGCCTGCTCGCCTTGGGCATCAGGGCCTCCCGGGTGCTCCTGGGCATCTGCGTCACCCTGGTTGTCAAGGGCACCAGGGCCACCCTGGTCGTCTGAGGCTACAGGGCCTCCCTCATTGCCACGGGCACCGGTGCCGCCCTGGCCATCAGGACCGCCAGGGGCGCAGTGGCTGCTGGCGCCACCAGGGCAATCCTGGCTCTGAGAGCTGACAGGCTCAATCTGGCATTCAGGCCTACCGGGGCCACCATGGTCTTCTGGGCCTTCGAGGGCTGCCCCCACACCAGCCACACCTCCTACCCCTTCTTCTGCGGCCTGAATGGCTGCTGCGACTTCCCTGCTCGCCTCAGAGGCCATCTGGACTGCGACGGCCTTCTCGGCCCCACGCCTGAGGAAATGGAGGCCCGGACTGGATGTTCCTCAGGTTCACACAAAGCGCCGCTAGGGATCTCCAGGGTGCATGCACCAAGCACGGCAGTCGAGCGCAAATAGAATTGACAGGTTCGTTCCAAGCTGTCAGCGAGAGCCTCGGGACGGCTTAGCCAATGAGGACGCCCCCACGAAGCTCCGCCCTCTCCCCAGTGCGCCTGCGCCAATAGAATGGCGCCCCCGCCAGGTGAGCTAAGGTCCCGGGAATGTGAGTTTTTCACCAAACCTGTCGATCCACACTTGCGAGTGATCCTAAGAGCCTGTGCCAATGGCAGGAATGTCCCCCTCACATATGACAAGTTTGCCGATCTCAGGTCCCCTTTCATTGTTCTCTGGGAAAGAGTCTGGGGCAACGGGGCCAGCCACTTCACTGTCTTTGGGTGCCATACAGGGCCCGAGCCTACGAGCCTGCATAATTGAGCAGAAACCATCCATGGGGTGGTTCCCAGTAGGAGTCACATCTGGATCATGCCTGACCCAAGGACCCTACAGCTCATTCCCTGGGAGAATCCAGATGGATGGACTTTGCTCCTCCAGTGTCATTTCTCACTCCAGGCACTCTCGCACCGTGATGCCTGCCAGCCCCGGGAGGGATGTGGCTGGCAGTCCTGCTGCCTCTGCCCAGGGGCTCCCGGGCACCAGGCTCACACACTGTGATGCCTCCAGGAGGCAGGCGTGGGCCGGGGTCAGCCGAGGTACTCAGCATGTAACAGCCGGGCACGAAGGGTCCCGCACAGGGAGCACCACCGCTTGGACAGGTCCCAGTTGCTTTGCCCTCTGCTAGCACAGCCCTCATGGGCTCTCCTTGCCCAGGGACTGTTTTCTGGCTTTCAGTGTGGGTGGGACATAAACTGGAGGTGCCAGGGGTTCTCGCCTGGACAGTGACCCTACTGGGTAAAGGACTGCTGAGTGCTGGTCCACTTCTGTGTCGGCAAGTGGGTCAGGGCAACAGGTAAGGTACAGCTACAGGTGGACATAGCTAGGGACAATGGCATGGCTCAGGGACTGCATTCC